>BOSO01012603.1:0-34260 GCA_018403395.1 Gorsachius goisagi | reverse complement strand
TCCAGAGAAGGAGACTCCACAACCCACCTGGGCAGCCTGTTCCAGTGCTCTGTCACCCTCAGAGTAAAGAAGTTTTTCCTCATATTCAACTGGAACCTCTTGTGTTTCAGTTTGTGTCCATTGCCCCTTGTCCTGTCGCTGGACACCACTGCAAAGAGACTGCTTCCGTCCTCCTGACTTCCGCCCTTAAGATATTTGTATGTGTTGATAAGGTCCCCTCTCAGTCTCCTACTGAAAGAACCTGGAATTTCCTTTTTTCCCATTAATTAATAATTAATTAAAATTTTAATCTGTGAAGGAAAAAAGCATATCTTCTGCATTTTATTTATATTTTTGCATCCATTCAAATTATGCTATTATGAAAATAAGCATTCAAATCTCTAACAATAAAACAGTAAGCAGCTAAAGGCTAGAACCTCCTCTTTCTGTTTACCTATAAAGTGTGGTTCCTACTTATGGCACCTCATAAATAAATTATGAATTTTATGTTAAATATTTATCTTTTCAGTTACTTGTTCAAAACCGTGAGTAGTACATGTGGTGGGAGGTTTGCACTGCTGGGATGCATTGCCCTTGATGTTCACCTGTCTAATTATGTGCTAGAAATGTACACAAGCAGTCCAAATATTTTGGTTTGGGTTTTTAATCAGTAGACTTTTAAAATATTTCAACCTAAAATTTACAAGTTTTAATTTCTTAGCTGACATGTTTGATAGAGTATGTCACCCCAGGTTGCAATGGTGTGATATCGCATGCAAGGTAATAACATAAGAGACAGTTGATACAATATTTCTTTCTATCCCAAACAATGGTATCCTCTTAGGTCATATCTAAGGTTATACTTGCAAATTTTACGAAATGTCTTTGAAGTTCCTTATGACAGTGAATTTGAATGCAAAATATCAAGTATATATACTTTTAAATTGTGCAGAATATCTCTAAAATCTGATGTCTCCATATAACCTTTCAAAGCTGAGTAAACAAAACCAATCACATATAGTGTAACATATTTGTGTATACCCTTTTCAGTGTAAGTACTTCATAGCTGTGTACATATAACACTGGTGAAACTTATGCGTAAGAGCAAAACAGTTAATAAAAGAATAGGCAATAAGAAGATTCACAGAATGCCTGCTACTCCAATGAAAGGTAACATGAGATCTTTACAGGTAAGGCACATTTTAATATCTTTCATAGAAATGACATTAATTTCCTTTTTTTGATATCACTAGGGAAATAAATTACAATTATAATAATTATGTTAAATATAGCATGCATAGTAAAACACAGGAAAAGTTTAATTTCTATTAAAAAAATGGAAAAATCCATGGCAAATCCTAAAAAAAATTCTGTTTGATTTTTTTGTTTGCTTGTTTTTAGTGACTGTCATTAGTTAGACTGAAGGGGCATCTGACTTCCTTTAAAATGCTACTGAAAATCTGCAGTTACCAAGTCCTTCTGTTTGTTGCTCTGTATTTGTCAGGTCTTATGTATTTTTCTGTAGGTTTGTATTTTAGGTCTGAGAGCATTTAGGAATGGTGTGTGGTCTCTCAAGATATGTAACGCTTTAGGCCAAGACTCCACCTTGATACAAAGCCACATCCAGTGCAGGAGTTTCCAGATGCAATGTGAGACCAACATATGACACTTGCTGTATAAAATTCTCCAAGCAAAGAAATTGTGCTCAGGGGTTGGAGAGACAGCCTTGTTGCTGTGCCAGCACTGCTTAGCAGTAGGCAAAACACTGGTATGTTATCAGCACCTTTCTAGCTACCAACACAAAGCACAGCACTACGAGGGCTGCTATGGGGAAGATTAACTCCATCCCAGCCGGATCCAATAGAGTCAGGAAATCAGAACAGATTTTTCGGGGGTATCCCTGATGGTCCTTTGCAACTTTTCCAGGATGGATTTGCATGAAGACTAACAAATAAATATTAAATAGAAGTGTGTTATTTTGGAATAGAAAGTAAATTCTATTAGCAATAATATGGGTCAGATGTTTCCATATTTAATAACTGTCTTGAATCTTCATAATTTTTTCAACAAGCTATTGAGATCGATGTACATTTTGGATGTGTATTTGGCAAGAAAAGAGGTATGGAAAGTGGGCCGGGTGATCCTGTGATAAGGAAAACTAATAGATCTGTATTTCAAAAGGACAAATCTTGAGGAACCGAGGGAACTAAATAGTGATTCAGGAGGAATTTGAAGTTTCTTTAAGTCAGAGTAGGAGCATCTATACCAAACGTGGTGGAAAAATTGTAAACAGAACTAAACATCCAATGCATAAAGAAACTGGTATATGAAGAAAGCTTTGTCTGACAGGTCAATAAATATAGATAAAATGAGTACCACCAAATGGCAAGCTGATTTAGACCTTGCAAGGTATGTCAAAACAAATAGCAAAAGACTTCATTTATATAGACTGTGAGAACTGAAATTAAGCATAATTTTAGTAAACCATAATTCATATATACCCCTGTTTTGGGTAAAAATGAGTGGTGGAAAATTGAATAATACTCATTCTGAAGATGCATGTGATCGAGCCCATAGTTGTGTTCTCCTTTATTAATTAGTATACTTCAGATTCAGTTAGCTCTAGTTCTGAGACTAGTGTCAACCAATACTAATATCTTTATTAAACCTTACAGAATGTGTAGGTATTTTAGGAGATTGCTAGTTCATTTGTAACTTCTGAATATCCTGCACTATACAAATTCTATTTAAATAATTTTATAGATGTATATTTAATCTGTCATGACAACTTTAAGCATTCCTGTAACCAGAATAGATATTTAACACAAAATTTCCAAGTTATCTGTTATTCTTGGTCTCCAAAATTCTAAATCCAGACACGTTAAAGTAATGTTGTGACTTTTAACATTTGTGATCTGGATTTTGTAGTCTTTTCTTCTGTGGGTGATAAATTTCTCTTACTGCTGGCTCCAACAGTCTCAGTGGCAGTAATTAAACAAAGAAATTACTAGCCAAAGTGAGAATAATGTCAGTGTAATTTGGGTTTGCCTGTTCACTTGGCATCAAATTATTGGATTTTTACACCAAAACCACACAACTTAATAAGAGTGAGGTTATAATGCAATGATTTTTTCTGTCATTTAATATCAAGCTTGGTTGTAAGATATTTTTTTTTCCCCAATAACCTTCCTAAATGCATGTAATTAATACTAGTAATTAATTTACAAAAAAAAAAGGCGGCACTTGAATTTGAATTGATGATTAAAGCGTCAATTTTACATTTTCTAGTCCCAAAATAAAGAAGTGTATAGGTTAACTGGTATTAATAATTCTAGTTCATAAATTAAGTACTTAATTGAATCTCTACTAGTCCTCAATGCAAGCATTTCTGATTAGAGATATATTTTAGGCTGATGCAAGATTTTATTTTTAAATTTCTGATGTACTGCCAGCTGACGCACATTTGCTTGCATTTCCCTTTTAAATAGATTTTGTAGGGAGAGACTGACTTTGTCATTCCAGCACTAATTCAACATATCTCTAAATGTGGATTTATATTAAAGGATTGCATACAAGTGAATAGATTTTGTCGTGCTGTGGTCCCGCTCCACATATCCAACACTGACTTAGAATCCTTCATGAGCAAAAACCCCACCTAAAAAACCAATCTCAGGGCCAAATGAGGCTTGTTGTCATACCTTGGTACACTCCTTGATTTCAAATGATTTGTTCACTGATTGATGTGATATTATATTGCTCTAAACCAAGCCTCATTCTTCCCTGCCATTTATACATTCTTGGAAAAATATAGATGGGTAAATACGCTCTGTCTTCCTGAGGCAACAAGTCTCCTGGCAGTGTCCCTGAGAAAGCTCTGCATCAGTTCCTATTTTAGAAAACCGTACCACAAAATTTAGTCTAAGATAAGGAAAGCTAATCTTTGAATATTATTTACTATGTTCCTTTGGGAAATCACTTCATGGTAACACTTTCCTCTATACGTAAGATAACAACTGTGTTTATAAAATGCTCTGAAATCTAGAGCAGAAAGAGACCATGTAAAAGCATTTGAACTACATGCTTTTACTCTAAAAGGCATACACTTTTGTTTTTATTGTGATATTACTGGTTCCAAGGCTACTTTTGTGTTCTTCTGCAAATTTTTTTCTTTAAAAAAATGCCTCTGAAAAAGTATTACCAATTATATGATAGTTAATATACATGTGACTATCTGTTCAAAATGTGTTCTTATGTGGTTTTGTTTGTTCTCAACCCTGTCCTGGGAAGTATATTTGGGGGAAAAAAACACAATAAAAAAAGAAACAAAAAAACCCCCCAGTCATAGTTTGTGACAGAAGGCAAAGATAAATTAGAACTTGATGGTATCTCTAAAGACACTGATTCAGTATACAATTATTGTGCTGTACTTTTTAAAAGGCTGACAAGAATCCAGTAGCTTAGTTCTTAGAATACTTCTATGTGTCTCAAGTATTTTGTTTCTACCAGTTTTAGAACACATTTATACAATATCCTTAATTTTCACACCTTGGAATGTGGCCAAAAAGAGAGGTTAAAAAAAAAAAAAAATTACTATCTTACAGTGTGTTTTTTTTCTAGTAAACAAGGCCTGAAATATGTTAACCTGCAATTTTATCGAGTACACCTGAAGCCTACATCATTACGATTTATTAGCAGCACAGTTCCTTAGCTGTGTAAAGCAAACCATAAAACAATTCAGCAGCCTTAAAAAACAAAAACAAAAACAAAACCACAAAAACCCCCCAACCAAAACAAACATAAAAACCTGCCCTCAGCATCATATTATTGCATTCTAAAATATTAGGACTGTCTGATAATCAACATTAGCAAGTGTTCATTGTTTTGAATACAAAAATATTACTAGCAAATTCCATGCTAGAAATGAGAAAATTAGAAGCTCTAATTTTGGATAAAAATAAATGATAGTAAGGCATTAAGAAACATACTGCTTAGATCTTCAACACTCTTTCCTCCTGATAGATTTTTAATTGAATTTGCATCTATATTGGAGAGCAGCAAAATTAAGTGTGGACACTAGACACATAACTTCACGTTTGGCCATATTGAAACATACACTTCTAATTAGAACTTTGTACTTGGGAAAGAAAAACTAGATAGAGAGTTCCAGCATATATAATATTGACAATTCATTCTGCAAGATCTCAATCCATTTTTACATATGAATGAGGCTTTTTGAGAATTTAATAAAAATATCATGTTTCCTGGTACTAGAAGGAAATAAAAGTGGTCACAGAATGAGAACATGGCTGAGGCAGGAAGGGATCTCTGGAGATTGTCTAGTCCAACCACTTGCTCAAAACAGGGTCAGCTATAGCAGGTTGCTCAGGGCTATGCCCAGTCATATTTTTAATAACTCAGGTGACAGAGTCTCCACAAACATTCTGGGCAACATGTTCTAGTGTTTGACCACCTTTACAGTAAAAAAATGTTGGGCTTTTTCCTTTATGATTAAAAGGAATTTCTTGTGTTTCAGGTTGTCCCCATTTATTCTTTTTCTTTCCCTGGGCATCACTGAGGGGGGCCTGTCTCTGTTGTCCTTCCTCCCATCATACATTTTTACATGTTGATCAGATTCCCCTGAGCTTTCTCTTTTCCAGGCTGAGCAGCTCTTGTAGCCTTTCCCCATGTGACAGATCCTCCGGTCCATTGATCATCTTTATACAAAGTACAGAAGTTCACAGTATAAAAGGATGAAATTCACAAATTGACATTTCAAATGCAAGATTGTTTAGCATATTATCACAGATTAATTTCAATCCATGTGGTTCTACCTGTCTGTTTGGACTTTATGGAACATAACCTAAGAGTAAAACTTGATATGCTGCAAGCTGGCTTTGAGTGTCACAAGAGTTAGTGTGCTGCATACCTATAGGTCTGGCCACACAGTTATCCTGGACTGTCATAGAATGGACAGGAAGCAACAATGTTTTGTGCCAAACATGAAGGTACCAATGCTATTGAATAACATTTAGATTTTATATACCCTGAAAAGTGTTTCCAGTGTACCTCTTCGAAGCTGGCAAAACAGTTAAAGTAAGTATGAATTATATATTATACAGTTTCATTAGTGATATTCTGAAGTAAAGAATAGCTTTCTGAGAAGAAATATGGGAAATTCATATAGCATGTTTAATCTATATTAAATATCACAAAACCATGGCACTGCAAAGGTTAATAAAATAAATAAAATTTGTTTAAATCCTGGTTTTCAGTGAACCACAGCTTCTCAAAATTCTCAGTCCTGAAGGGTCATCAGAATGATATATTGTTCACTGTTATGTCAACATGTTGCATTATGCAAGGAAACACAATGTTCCTTTTTAATGGGGTGTAACAACAGGTCATCCCAAGAAAGATGCATCAAGTCAAGGAATTTAGAAAATTCATAGTTCACTGAAAGTAGTGGTTAAAAGTATTCCCATTTCTTTTTATAAAGTGAAAAGAGCTGAAAGAGTTTAACCTAAAAACATCTATTTTTTTACTTTCTCTCCCCACAGAAATTTTCTGCACTGGATTAGGAAATTCAGTATTTGCTCTGTGTTCTGTATTCATATTTCAAAGATTTTTTTTTTTCCATTAGTTTTGTCTGCTTTCTATTTCAGGATGTCAGGATGATTAAAGAAAGCTCTCTGAATATTTTTAAATGTGATTAGGTCCAATTTTGACTGGTTTTGTAATCATTCAGTCAAGAATGCATTGATGAAATACAGATGGCTTAATGCATCTATAACTATATGGATTTTCCATTGGCCATACAAAATTAATCTCAAGCAATTAATAAGGGGGAACACATATCAGAGAAACTTTTTTGTGTGAGAGTTCATTTCTTGTTCAACAATTCAGATTTCAGTAAAATTTGGAAATGATGTGACCTGTTTGTTTTAAAGACTAGCTAAAAAGAGAAGAGGAAGATAAGAAGGTTTAGTTAATCTGGCATAACCTTCAAGGATTATCTAATATACTATTACAGTACCACTAGTCATATTTCCTTTAAGGAAATTGATGCCCTAGGAAAAAGTATGCTCCTTAAAAAAGGGGCTTAATATAGATAATCATGTAACCATATATTTTCATATGATCTAGTTTATACTGAAACACATGCACATTCATAGGACTGACATTCCTGTGGTATTTAACTGCCCCTTTTGCCTTTGAAAATTCCACCATGACATTTGGTTCCAGTGCATTTTTCCTATCATTAAACTTCCACCCGAAATTCACATTCCAAAAAAAAAATAAGATTCCTAGGTGACATAGAGGAACACAGTGTTTTAAAAAAGCAAATTTATGTAATATGCAACCAAGTTTCGTAACTGTAAAACCTACTGACTGTGGCTGATTTTGGCTTCCTGAAACAAGTAATTTAATATGAAATTATAGAATACAGGACTGACTAAAGAAAAGATTTGTGACTCAGACAAGGCATGTCATCTAAATCATCTAGTCATTCAGCAGTTGCACTTCTGCAGCTTTGTAAAGTCACAAAAAAGGCAATACATATTTTACAATACCTTTTGGTGTACTCTCTCTTTCCAGTCATCAAAATTAATGTTAGAGAGAGCTATTTTTCATATATTTTTCTATGCATATTTATGTGTATTGAAGCAATTTGATGAAAGCTTTGTTTCAGTATACTTTAAACTATCAATGACATATATTCTTTAATAAATAATATTCCCAGTCTGGGAAGTGAGATATAAAATCATAGGTCTTTTGATTGAATTGTGTGATTGGATTAGCAAAAGTCTTACAGTAACTGGTTTCTGGTTTTCAGAGCTATTTTGAAGTTTAAAGTGTCCTCTGGTTGCTTTTCAAGACTTGTTCTTTTGCTAGAAAACAATTTAACAAACATGTTCATTAGGAGAACTGAACTGGAAAAACTATAGGATGAAAACTCTCTTGAGGTTAATTATTTAAAAGCTTCGATGAATAATTGGATACAACATTACAGCAGCAGACATGCGATTCTATTTCATAGCTTCTTTTTTTCAGTCTTGGTGCAGCATTTACCAGACTCACTGGTTTCATGAAACAGAACAACTTCATTGTAAAAAGTACAGTATAAATGCAGTGTTAATGTTCGTTGAAACTAACCTCACGTTTAATGTTTAAGGCTTTCTTTTCCTATTTCCAAGTGTTTGAATATTTAAAAATACATAGAAATTTAATAATGTTTCTACTCTTAAAGCAACAGGAGAATATCATAAAAAAGTTTAATTGCCCATACATTGTGACTGTATGAACATTTGTAAGTATTACAGCTTCATACTATATAATTAGAAAAACAGCATAAGTTAACTTGGAGGGAAGATTAAAGCCATAGTAAAAAAAAACCCAAACAAAACCTGCCTGCAAACAACCCACACTGTATAAGCTTAGACTTTTATTTTTAAAATTTGGAGGGCTTTTTTTTAACTAAAGGGAGGGAAGATATGCATTGGGATAAAAGAACTTAATCTTCCCCATATTCTTTTTCCCAAGCTATGCTGAGCAAAACTCTGATGTAAAGGATCTGTGTGTTCTTTCCTTCCTCTTCATTCTTTTTCACAATGAATTCACCTTTTACTGAAACTGAAATCTGTGCAAAGCCATAGAAACTTTGAACATTCAGAATTGCCTAATTCCTACATGTTTTTCAGTATTGGGGAAAGAAAGTACATTTTGTATTGCGCACCATCACTGAAGGACTGTGCTCATAATAGTAGCAGACAATATCAATGATTGTAAACAGCAATATGAGGGAAAGCAGTGGCAAGAGTGGTTGATAATTGAAGCAGTTTTCTCAGAGAGTACAATGTAGTTAAACTAGTCCAGTTCTAGCAAAGCTGATGAAGGGAATAGATATGAAGTGTATTTTCCACTGTATGACTAATGCTGTTCTGTAAAATCAAAATGTTATTTCTGTCTACATTGTATTTGAAATCTGTATTCATATATCTGCTTAACTTTGAAAGGAATCATAATTTTTCATTTTCTGATTGAAAAAAATAGACAGCTATAAACTCTCAAAGTTTTAAAATGGTATATATATTTTTTTTCTTCCCCAGGGCATTACTGAAGACCTATAGCCATAAAGCCATGTAACATAGAATGTATTAGACAGAATAATGTGTTTGGCTCTCTGAAGCCTTAAAATATCCCAAATAGGAGGATTGTTTAGCTGCCAAGATGCACTGACTCTTTTTTGAAAAGGAAAATGTTCTGAAGTTATATAGATTGAGATTCACAAGGTACAGAAAATGGCATATGTATATTTCATTATACATTGCGGTATGCACAAAGAATATTTCTCCCATATTTGTCCCTCAATAAAAGCATGAAATAGATCTAAGCAGATGCAGACAAATTATAATAAGTTCAGTTTTGCTAAGTTCTAAGATGAACTGATCTGGCAGTTATTTATTTGCAGGAGAAATTGCAAGCCACCCAACAGGAAGGATTAATGTTCAGGCCAGATTTTTTTCATTAGTGACAACAACCATACTTTTACTGCATTTCAATAATTCCCATATGTAAAGCATACATTAAATTGATAAGTGCAATTAGGTGCAAACCCAAACCAAAATATAGTATTCCTGAGCACAGGTTATGCAACCTGTTTATCTGATCTTCATCAATCAAAGCATGAACCCTACAGAAAACATTAACCCTGACAACTCAATAGCATCTGAGGTTTTATTTTCAAATTTAAGAATCTTTATTAAAACTTCATGTATGCATGAAGGGATTAGTAATTGCAAATGCCTATGAAAACTCACAAGAAAAACAGACAACTTTGAACTATTTTAAGTGTGTCTGTGTCTTTACATGTATGTTTGGGCTCCATGTGTGTTTACTCTCCAAGAACAATGAGCAGAGTTAACAAAGCGCTGAGCAGAAGCAAATATACCCCACCTTAGCACTGTTTGCTAACATAGAGGTTAGTGATAAGTTCTGTGTTGACAAAGTTTTACACGTATTTGGAGCATGGGCTGAACAAGACCATGTCTGCCTATGAAATTTAATATAGTCACCACTGCTACATGTTATTGGTAAGGTTGGAAGCTTTCCGTCCATCAGAGAGACATCTGTTCCTTAAAAGAATGTAGTAGTACTGCATGTTAATCATGGAGAAGAAGAACAGGGAACTTGATGATATTTGCTCGTAAATTTCACAGATATTTTGCTTACAGCAGAAGAGTAATAAGAATTCAGAATCTTGCGTGCTATTGTAGATAGCAGAATTTTTTTTGAATGTGGGTGCTTCTGCAAATTTCCATTCTCTTTGAATCTATTCTTTGTTCTCACAGACACATCTTCCATCATCCTACTGAAATGGAAAGTCCAGTTAAGTAGTTTGGCTTTCATTACATTCACGGTATGTGGCTCTTCATAATTCATTGTTCCTTAGTGGATAGCCTTCATTATGTAATGTACCTCTACAAAAAAAAGGGATAAAATTAGAAAGACAAAATGAGTTCTTTGTAATGGAAGGAAAAGATAAAAAGAAATTCTTATGAATGTCTTATAAAACAAAGTAAAGTATATAGGTTAATTACTTATGGGAAAGAGAACAAATTATGATTTAAACAAAGGAGGTTTAAGTAGAAATTGCTTCAGTCTTTACAAAATTAATTGTGTACAAAAGCATAACAACACTAATCTTAGCACAGAAATAGGACCGTAGGCAAGAATGTGGAAAGAAGACATCGAGGAATACTTTAGTTCAAGTCTTCAGTATTTGATAAACTGAGGAACTAAAGAAGCCAACACTACATTAAAAAAGTTGGAATAATCTGAACCTATGATCATGCCTGAGAACTTCTGAAAGAAAGAAAAGGACACTTAAAATTGGAGGGAAAGGGAGAAAAATGAGAGAACACATTAAAAAAAATAGAATAGTAACCCAACTGCTTTCTTTACCAGATCTGTGGAAAAGTGTTATTAAAAAACTGTAACATACATAAGTGGTGAAAAGCACCTACTATTGGTCAAGAACATATGTCATATCAATCCAGTTTCCCTTCTGTTATGCTGACCAGATAATGAATGAGGGGGAAGAAAAGACTACAATATTTACTAAGGTCATAGTAAGGATTTGAGTACTTTCCTATATAATATGTTCTCATGAACAACCTCAGGAAGTATGGTGCATATATTATTGGTTTAAAGTTGGTGTACAGTTGGATGAAAACCTACACTCAGTATTTATTATTGATTTAATGTCTGTTGGAATGATTTCAAATGAAGTCCTTCCAGGGTTTGTTCTATGACTGATTCTGTTTAATATTTTCATTCATGAATTAGATGTTGATATACAATAATGTGTACAGATGGCATCAACATAGGGGGGGTTATAAGTGCTTTGGAAGATCAGAATTCAGTGTGATCTTGAGAAAATGGAAAACTGATCTGAATTCATCAATAAAAACAAAGCATGAAATGTCACAATTAAGAGGCATAAATAAAATGCGTACAAGTATGAAATGAAATTGTCTGTCTAAGCATTAATGCTGCCAAAAAGAATGTACAACTGCAGTGGGGCTACGAATTAAACAAGATTTCATGTGTTGTTGTGGCAAAAAAGGCAGTTACATTCCAACATTCGCTTATGCTTGAGAAGTATTTTATATCACATGTGGAGGATAACATTTCTGTTTGCATTTGGTCACTGGCACTGCCTGAACAGGAATTATTGTTTATGTTGGCCATACCACATGTGTTCTGAATAAGCAAATGGGACATGCACCCTTTTGTCTGGGACTGACATCAAAGAGTGTCATCAGACATACCACTGTGATTAAGATCCCGTGTGATTTGGAAATGCCAGACAGAGTATAGTACTAATGAGAAAAATCAAAGGTGCCTTAGTTTCCTTTTTTTTTTTTTCAGAAATGTCATCAATGAAGAAAGGTTGAAGGAATTGGGTATTAACAGTGAAAAAAATGGTGATCTACAGAATGAGAGAAAAATGGGGACATAGTAACAACCTTCCAAAATGTAAGTTATCCTGACAAAGCAGTTGTCTTAGCAGAAAAAGAAAAAGATACCAACTTACTAAATGACAATGAATATTTCAGTTTGATAGTGACAAAAAATAGCCTAACTGAATGTTGGTGCAGAGTGGAACAGGCTTCGTGGCAGTGCAGAGAAATACCTTTAAATAGAAGGGCTTTAAAGGAAAACTAATTGGATGCTTTTGAGTTTGATTCTGAATACATGTAATCTTACTTCGGTGAAGAGTGATTGACCACATGGTCTTTTGTGGTCCTCCCTAGGGCCCTCTTCTTCTAATTCTGTAATAAATTTACATTTATTATTTGTTATTTTATAACACCTGGGAGACTAACTAATAGAACAAGATCCCTGTTGTGAGAGATTTAGTTTTTATTAATGGGACTTACAACTATATCCATCTGCAGGAATATGCTCCGATGTGAAAAGTAGAACTTGGTACCATATTTTAATTGTTAATAGCATTTTATTACCCCCAAATGTTTTTTTTTATGCTTTGTAATAGGTAGCTTTAAGTTCCTTTTGTACTTCTATATGTTTTGCAAAATTGTGTTAATGTCAAAGGGTATTAGTTGACTTAAAGGTAATAGGAGAGAAAATAAATGCAATTTTTAACCTGCAATTTAAGTCAACCATTCATCATTTTGAAAAACAAAAGTTTCAGTTGACATCAATTATTTCCTATCTTAATTTTGAATTGTGTTTTTAAATTAATCTCAGGAAAGTTGATTCATATTTTGTTACACAGAATCTAATTACCTGTTACATATATTGTAGATGATTACATTTTCTTTCACAACAGTTTTACTATGTCCTACTGGAAATGACACAAAAATATCTGTAATTCATTTTTGATGCATTAACTACACACTAATGAATAGATAAATTATTTAAAAAATAATACCTTCCCAAGTATACACTATTTCAATTTACTAGTAAACCATACTGGAAATCATTAACAGACTAGAATAGAATGTATTCTTTAAAATATAGGTATTTTCTTAAAAAATACGAAATTATTCAAGATGAGTACTGTGAAGAGAGCACTGATCTGACTTTAAAGCATATGAAGTTGCTCATTGTAAATAAACATAAAAGAACACAACATTAAGTAAGCCCATTTAGTGTTTTATTGGACAGTGGAGGACAGACTACTGGCAGTGGCAGGAGGTATGTTGTTCTAGGTGAGAGAACAAACACTCTGATAGCACAGCTTTGTCACTGTTACCCATCACACTCTATCCACAGTGAATGTTAAATGAGTGACTAAATGTTCCCTTGGGAACACTCTGAATATTGCAAGCTTCCTTGGCAACCAAAAGTGCCTACAGGCAGCCCTGCCTATCACATTTTATAGTCTTTCTGTTTTCATATCATCTTGTCTCTCTGAAGCCCCAGTGCAGTGTTTTTCCTGCAGGGGCATTTTGCTGTTCACAGATAATGCAGGGTATTTTGCAATCCACTGCTGTCTTCTACCTCCCGTTCCTGTCTTCTGGACTGTTTCCATTCACAGACTTTATATTGAATCTTCTTGCTAATGCAACAAACATTACTAGAAATGGAAAGGTGGAATTTTGCCCTTGTGGTTTGGTTTTGTTATTGATGGGAAAGGCTAGGGACTCATTCTGTACAAGTGCCTAACTGCCATTTTGTCCTTTTAATACCTTCAAAACTATTCAGACCTTTTGATGCTCAGCCTGGTGGATGGCCTTATAATCCAGATCATCAAAGATATTAATTCTGTTGAGAGTGAATTGCATAAATATCTTTCTGTAGCTGGCTATCACTGCAAATATTTTGATTAACTAGACAACTCAGCCCATGTCTAAGCCCTTCTGAGTTCCTCAGACTCTTTCTTTCTTTTTTTGTCCAATCTAGGGTGCATTTCAATACGTCAGCCTGCATGGAAAAGAAATTGGAATGATATTTTAGTAGAGGTAGTATTAGTTATGTTTAATACAGCAACAACAACAGTGTTCCCTGGGAATTACAAAGAACCATATATATCTTCCATAAGCAGGGACATCAGCACTTATTGTCACATACATGGGTACTGTGCATCGAGTCTTTTTTAGTCTCCTCTGTGAAGTTGTTCCAATTTTTACAAAAAATAAATTTTCATGATGATGTATTCTTTTTCTTTGAAGAAATGAAAGAGTTTGGGAGAGTTTATGTTAGACTTTTTCATGAAACCCCGTATTGTACATGCAGCTTCAAGAGTTGAGGTTCATTGTGAGAATCCGCTCTGGAGAAGGTGCCTCTGGATAATATGGGAGCTCTGGAAAGTCCTCTGACTGCTGGATTGTGGGAATCCCATTCTTTAGAAATCCAGCTTGCTTTACTCAGTCTCTGACCCAAACTGTTTCCAAGTTTTTAACTCACATAACTTCTAAGTGTTCTTTTAGGCATGTAGTTTCCTTTAAAATCTACTTTTAAGTATCTGAGATTATTCTGAATATTCTTCAGATAGCATATTTTTTTTGTTCTGATGGATCATTCCTTAGTTAAAATTATTAATGACATTCTTTTTTATTGCGGGTAGTGGTACTTGCATTATGATCTGAAAGGGTTCAATTAAAGCTTACATACCAACCAATGGACTTAAAGAAAGGAGTGAGAACATTTAGGGAATTGTATTTTCCTTTTGTTTTATGTATCAGATATATGAGGAGCTGTATGTTGTGTTATGTTCATGCAAAATTGCCTGTTACCTTTTTTAACAGAATGTAATATATAAACAATTTTTTTGTCTGAAACTTTGTTTTCTAAATTTCAGCCTGCAGTAAATCTTTCAACCTGATTTATAAATATCTAAAAATAAAACTAATATGATACATGAAATACTGACAGATCATCAACTATAAGAACACCAGGGAACACTGTAAAAACTAGATCTTGATATGTTTTCCTACAAGAATATATTCCTTCTGCTCTCTGCAAAATAAAAAAAAAGTTATTGTTTCTACTCAGTGCTGAAATTGCAACATTTAAATATTTGAACATGTGAATGTCTCCTTGAAAATTCTTTGTGAATGATCTATAAGGCAGATGATAAAAATCTAGATTGTCTCTGAATAAAATATGTAGTTTCAACAGAACCATTGAAGTCAGTGATAAAACATTGGGTTTAATCTTGTGGGACTGTTCTTTTAGTAGAAGGTTAACGGTATGAGATGTTAATTTAAAAAAAAAGTTCCTTACTAGCAGGGTTATGAGTATGATTTGGAGAAGTGCATGGGCACTATTTTTTCCCACTGAAACAAGTCCATAATGAATCAAGATATTTTGCTGCTTTGGAAAGCTTTCCATCAGACTGTTTAAAACAGCAAAACATGTTAAAAGCACCTATAGTTGCAACTGTATTTGATGTATATGTGTAGATACATCATTATTTGTGTGTATGTTTACTCTGTGCATGTGTATATTTACTCTGTGCATGTATATTTATGTATACATCATATTTATAGAAGTATAAATACATCATTTAGTATATGTTTTATACTTAATGTGTGTGCACATGCACATATGGAGACTGTGCATGTATATGGAATAACTGACTATGGGAAATTCTGTATAGGCAAATGCTTTACTATTATAATTCTGTCTTATTATGATAATGCTCACATTTAAAGCAATGAGATTAATTTTCTTAGGAATTATTAAGTTTCAATTTGATGTGAAATGATTATATTTGTATATGTGTATATATGTATACGTTTATTTACAGATTTTCCATACATGTAAATCTGTGTAGCTTCGTTTCTTACAGTTAGGGTCATCTGAGGATTTTGTCCTATTAATGTAATCTGATTTTGTTTGGGTGCCTCCATGTGCTTCACACTACGTTTTTAACACAACACCATTATACACAAGAATAGTAATTTAAAAATAGTCGTAAATGGTCTTCCTTTCTATTATTCTATTATTCTTGGCCTTATATTATCAGCAATAATAATGTCATTGAAAGTTAGCCTTACTATGCAAACATTTCCCCATTTCTCAGCAACAGTCAGGCTCTATGTCTTACCCTCTTCAGAAAATGGAAACTGCTAGTAAAAATCCAAAAGCACCAAATCCAACCCCTCAAAGCTTTCACTTTTACAAAATTTCTGATGCACTAGTTTTATATACACCTTATGTCATTGTGTGTGTCCACTTATATTAGCTTAAATTACTGTACACGAGATCACAGTTTTGTCATTAATGACTATGATACTCATCTGGCCTTTGGATTCTAAAAGCACTTCCACTGTTCCTAAGTAAGCAACTTTTTTCAAAGCTTTACTGTTTTCTACGCATTACATAATGGGAGTGTAAAACAAATTACTGGGATCATCAAATAAAGTGTAACTTTGAAAAGAATATTTTGAATTCCAAAGATTTTTCAGTTGTGCAGTCTTAATTTCTGGTAGGTATACAGAGGCATTGAAATGGGATGAAATCACATTATATAGAAAATTAAAGTCACTTGTCCTCAGAAGTGAAATGACTAAATAGATCATCACTTTCTGGATAATATGAAGTTTCTTTCTTTTAATTCAGAAATTACTGATGTATAAATATTACTTCATTGTGCCTTTTCTTTTTACCTCTGTTGAATGCAACATCAGTTTACAGGAATTCCAATTTCCCCTTTGTCTGTTAAGGAAATTGACAGAAAAAACAGATGTAAATCTGCACACATCCACAATTCACAAAATCATTTATTTACTGAGTGTAATTTTTGCAAGATGTATTTAAAGAATTGCAGCCTACCTTTTTTTGGCCCTTTCATCATTTTATACTATTATGACATAACATTATTTTCATAAGATGCTCAAACTAAAGATGAACTAGTTTTATTTATTTATTCATCCATTCATTTATTAATGCATCCTCATACTGGAAGGTTTTTTCAGAATGTCTGAGAATTTTTCATAATTTCTTATCACTGTTTCTAAAAACTTCATTTTACTAGGAAAAGAAATAAGAATTGTACAGAGTTTTCCAAAAAAAGAAAAAAAAACAACCCAAAAAACTTCTCAAAAACACTTTGAAAGAATGATATAAATATTTTCCTGTCTATCCTCGAGATAATTCATCCCTGTTCTGGAGAAAACTTAACTCCTACATCATAGAATTGCATTTTCCTGCCAAACAGGTGCATCCCACAGGATTTGCAAAGTGAAATTGTGATCAGATAGTACTCCTGTATCTTTCCTTCATCTGCTGTTTCCAGCAGGTGAGTTAGTTACACACTCACAGTAAAAATTCTTGTTATTAATCCTGAAGGAGGTTTCGTTTTGTTGAATTTGTATTTAATTTATTTATAATTTAATTTCAGGTAATTTTTATTATTTTAGTTCTCTATGTCAGCCACTTATTTCTTCATGTTCTATATTAATAACAACACTTAATTTTATCATTATGAGCTTTCATTGCTGTACTCACACTTTTTTATCTCAATATAACTAATGAATTTATTAACCAAGATTGGTCCCAAGACTAATCTTGAGGAACTTCATCAGTAACCTCATCTAAGCCTGAAAGTTCTTCTTTCCACACTACCTTTCTGTTTCTCTTTTATCTAGTTCCTACATTAAAGATATTCACCAGTCTCTATTACTTTAATTGTATTCTCTCGTGTAGTACCATTTTAGGTACTCAATGAAAAAACTGATACCTACTACATCCCTATGCCTAAAAATCAGTTTTAGAAAGCAAACTAATATGTCAGTTTGCATTAATCTGAGAATAGTTGCATCATTGTCACTTCAATAGCAATTATTTGTTTTGCACTGTTACTGGGAAAACTATGCATACTGTAATGTAATGTGATGAAAACCCCAGCAACCTGCCTTTTTAACATTAAATAGAAATTTCAAATTTTAATTTTGATTCTTCATACTGCATCTCAATTTTTACAAAAAATAAAACCCACCACCACCACCAAAACAAAACCACAAAGCAGGGAAAAAAAAAAAAAAGCAAACCAACCCATAACCACCTTTCTTACATTGGTCTTTAAACAATCTCTGTTACATTTATTTTCTCTGTATACATGTTCTCGATGGTGTAGAAGCTAAATCACACCACATGTTTGTGCTTTAAAATTTACGGTCTAATTTTTTGAAGTTTGCATATTGGGGCAAGGAGGTATGTAACAGAAGTTCCTTTTCTACACATATGGTAGAATATCAGGAATATCAGCAGACAAATAAATACCAATATCCATTGCTCAGATTTATTTTCTTAGTAGTGACTGCAGGATATTTTTGCTGGTACGTGATCACCAAAAGCTGAAACAACATATCTGTGTTTTGTTCCTCCAAGCTTTACTGCTTTACTGTTCACCTGCCATCCTCTACAAACCATAACAGTAATGAATACATGTAATGTTAGTATATTAAAATGGTAAGTTTAGGTGTTTTTTTCTTCTGTGTAGAATCTTCTGCAAATGTTGTGTTACATATGTGTAGGACTGGAAAAGAAAATTTGGTTATATATGTGAGGAAACTAAGAAACAAAGGATGTTTTACAAGGAGTCAAACATGGTGGAAGAACAAATGTGCATGTCAGGATGAAGCAGCTTCTGCTAAGGATTACTTTGGTAATAAAGTAGTGAATAATGCCCCAAGACAAAAAAAGATCACTCTAATAACATTAATTCCTAAAAATTGTAACTTAAGAAATATCAGATTTCTTAGTTTTGTTTTATCAGAAAGCTGGTATCACTACAGACACAATGGCAGAAAATATGTAGAAACTAGTGGAATGATTAATGGTAATTTTTCATGGTACACATTTTTTGATCACAAGAGCATTCATATATCCAGAAGTTTTTCATATTGCATTGTGCAATTCATTTTTATCTTGACTGCCATCTGTAGACCAAAATCACGTGTTGTATAATCAACCTGATTACATCTGTGTGATGAAACACTATTGTTACCACCTGTACAACCACCTACTAGTTGACACCAGACTTTTTCATTAGTATTTAAAAATGTGCTGTTGATTTTTCTCTACTTTTTTTTTTCTGATTCCCCCACCAACACAAGTTTAATAGAATTACTTACGCAAGTTATGAATAAAGTAAATATTTTTTTAAATTCAGGTGTTTTACATCTCTCATGCCATTTTTAAACTATGTCCAAAAATAAACTGAAGCAGTCTAAACACTAAATAAATTGTTGAAGAATATTATATTCTATTTGCAGAAATGACTTGAAAAAGATAAAACTGGAAGAAAAGATAATATAATTAATATATTTTTTGGCAAGTTAAAGAAAATATTTGAAAAAATAGAAAGGACAAGTCCTTCACAGAAATAAGAATGAGAAGATTTTTTTTTTTTAAATATCATTTGTTGTTCACGGAATAAAGGTGTTTTTCAAAATGTGCTTCCACACAATGAATTTAAAATGTTTGATGAAGAAATCATATATATGGTTCAGTGCTGAAATAAAATGTTTTCTCCAGGCATAACACAAGCAGTGAAGTAAATGCTTGATGGCGGTGGTGATGAGAAAAGCATTAGGCTTTCCTGTAAGACACAGTTATGTTCTATTAGAAGTCACCTTAAGAATAATTGTAAATAAAGTGTGATACAAAAGACCTAAAAAATATTTTCTCCACTCTCTCAGTTTCCTCAGCACTTCATCCTCCTTTAAGGTGCCTCCCACCTTACAAGTAGTGATACATTTGCACGTTAATTAGAAATATATTTTGGTAAGCTGTGACTGAGAGAAATAACTGTTTTAAATATAAACATAAACCTATAGTTTAACATCAAAAATATTCTAGATTGTTACTCACTATGATAATAATTCTGCCAAATCTAGGCCATTGACAAATGTCAGTGATGAAATAAGTATATTGTTAACTGCAGAGACAACAAAGTATTTTCACAACTCTCTGTGAAAATACATGTGCTTAACTTCTATTATTTTATCTGATGAAATAATTCAGAAAGATGTAGCAGTAAATTTTCCTCGAGGTTTCATGTGAGCTGGATAGACTTCCTGTATGTCAGAAATAGAACAATGAGACTACATTTGGGCTAACTTTCCTCTCCTTCCAATCTAAAAAGAATGAAATCTGTTTATTGAAATCTTGAATGCAAATGGTTAATCCCCATTTGATGAGGATACTTCAATTGATTTCTTCAAGTGTTTTATTTTGTTGACAATCTCATTCATTTAAGAAAGATTTTTTTTTTCTCCCAGTATTTCTAATAAACTTTCTCGCTTCAAGCCCCATTCATTGGTTAAGCATTGGCAAGTAAAGTCATCTATTGTACTTCACACTGGAACAGGATACGGTTTTAATCACAAATTATCTGACTTCTATAAAACAAACAACAGTGATCTAATGAATAGAATATAAATACCAGGCTGCAGACAAATACAAGAAGAGTTGCATGATAATGTCTGCTCAAAATATTTGAACACTTTAATGGTCTAAGATGGGGACCTAAATTTTAATCTGTGATATTTTTAAAAATAGTCCTAAAGAAAAAGTTTTAGTATGGAGAATATGTGGCCTGAACTGCACCAAATATCTGGTGTTTTTTCATGATGAGGAAGACTAAAGAACCGGTATATTCAAAGCAGCATCTCCATCAGGAGATTCTGTGGTTAACAGCCTTTTTGAGCCTGATCTGCACAGAACATTTTCTGGAAGCAAGCTGCTTCCTAGTCATTATGGGGAGGCATCATACTTGCTAAGGAGAGAAGAAAGAAAGAGGAGACATCGATAATAGTCATTTGCATGCTTTATTCTGACACTTTCCTCTCTTGATAGTAGAGAAGATGATAGTAAAAGTCTGCATTAAAATGTCAGGAACTTGGACACTTGAAAAATTACATTAAACATAGAAACCAGAAATAATCACAGCACAAGGATCTTAACCACATACCTCTGATATGTCTTCCTCGAAAGAATTATTAGGAAGAGAGGCATAAGAACTAGCTATACTATGCATGCATGTAGTAGTAATAATGTTCCTGTAAGGTGTCTTGCTGACCATTTATGCCCATTTTCATATGAGAGTTGCAAAGAATAGCAAAAAGCATAGAAAATTTCCCATTGACTATGACTATGAAAAAATGTATTTACATTTCACGTTACCTACACAAAAGCAGGATGAGGATTTGACTAGACACTGTTTTTAGGTAGGAGATGAGTCAACTACTGAAGAATCCAGAATCTAGAATCTCTGTACATTAGAAATGTTATTATATTAAGTATCCAGTATATTAAGACCAACAATCTTTTTGCAAATCCATCAGTGTGGAAATAATGAAGTAAAAACCTCAAGAAATTCTTGTGGATGAGTCACTACTGGTAAGTAAAGTGACTTCTATTCAAAGAGACTTCCTCAGGCATTTTCTTTTCATGACATGCTAGTCAGTATTTCTCAGTTCACATATGGTGTTAAATTAAGTTTAGCTGTTTGTGTCTGCCTGGTTTGACTTTTTGACTCCCTCCCTTTTCAATCAGATACAGTGTGTTTGCCCCAAAGTGCTTAAATATTTCCATAATATGTGCAGTGACAGCTACAGTAGTTTCTTAACATTTTAGTTTAAAAATCACTTTTGCCTTTGACCTGACAGGCTGTACTGAACTTATTAAAATCAGTAAGAAAAATAAAGTGTAAAAAAGGAAGATTTTAATATATTGCTCTGAGGTTAGGACTGTCAACTTCATCCTGAGTTAACCAGAGAAGGTCTTACCAAATTCAGTTATTGAGGAGTCTGCCCATTGTTTTGATAAAGCTATAATTTACAGAAATCTAGAATTTAAATTGCAAAACACTTTAAGATATAGAATGGAGAATTTGAAAAAATATTAATAACATTTTATTATATGCAACACTTTTTATTTTCTTATTAAAATTTGTACCCTTAAATGTGTCATAAATAATATTCTTATTAAATTCAGAAAGTGAATGATAGGTGTGAAAGCTGCACATTTCAAGAAGTTAGTTAGACTTTGATTTTGTATAAATTATCATGACACAATTCATTCTTTCAAAAACACAGCTATTGTTTAATTTTGGAATGTCAAGTGTAGCACTGTGGTTCTGAAATACCTTGGCATATTTGTTAACTCTACTGAAAATAATTTTTATGAAACCAGGAAAAATACTGATTTATGGTGACATAAGACCCCTTTTCACAAGATTTATTACTAAGTAAGAACAGACAGGCTCACCACACTCCTAAGACCAACTATTTATGGCAACAGTATGTTGAGAGGATGGTAGCTACCAAGTGAATTGGCAAGATAGAAGCTGATCCAAAACATTAAGAAAATGTTTGCTGGTTACTTTTTTGTTGCTAGGATGATTAAGCTGTTGCACCAAAAACTAACAGGGGGAGGTTGGCTGGTTGTCACTTGGATGTTACTTGCTCAGTGTGAGGGATGTTCCCTCATTAGGTATTATCTCTGACAGCACCTCAAGGATCACTCTGCTTAGATAAAGTAAGTAGTGTTCTTACTAGCAGGATTCTCTCTTAGGATTTAGGAAGCCCTGTCAAACCAAAGTGATGATTAGGTATATGACTGTCCAGGACTTCAATGGTGATTTCAGGGGTGTGGTGGTGCAGCCCCTCCCTGCGCACCTCCCCTCCTCCCCCCACCCGCCCTCGCCCCCAGCCATGCTGAGATCCCAGGGTAAGCCCTGTTGTGCTGTTATGAGTGACTGGTGTCAGGCACTCTCTAGTCACACCTGGGCCATCTGCTGCCTGAAGGGTACATCAGGACCACCCTGAGAGCTCAGGATAAGCAATACATGCTTTGGAAAAAACTCCCATAATGCATCCATTGGATGCAAGTGCAGTAACCTGGGGTTGGGATGTCAGGCACCCCCTGGACACAGTGGGGCCATCTGCTGCCCGGATTGTATACCAGAATGACTCAGCACGAATTGTAGCCAGAATGAAAAATACTGACTAAAGCCAATCATCTCAAGATGCTATAAATAGTGAGACCTTTAGAGCTCTCTAGGACTGCAGCTGGCTGTGTGAGGACTTGGAGGCCTGATTTCACAAGGTTCATCAATTGTACATTGATGAATGCTGGCACATAAAAGTGGGTAGCTTGTGAAACTCACAAAAAGCGAAATTTTAACCACAGGTTAACCTCGTGTTTGTGTGTGCAATTTGTTTCAGAATTGTTTGTCTGTCTGTCTGTGTGATTTGCTTTAAACCCCATCTGTGTGTGCAACCCTACTGTAAGTTTCAGGTGACCCTTGCCATTCTCAAATCTTTAAGTCACTCTTTTGACCGTAACAAATTTCATTGAATTGCTTTGTTAAATTGGCTGATGCTTAAGTGCTGTTAAGAATTAAACAACCTAATTTTGTGACTGATCTAAAAAATATTAACAAATTCTAAGCTGCTGTTAAACCAAAGCTGTGTAAAAAATCATATTCTCAACAGTGATATAAAAGATCCATTACGCATACATAATCTTTTAGACATAAACTGTTGACCAAGTCTGGGACTAGGATTGGATCTGGCCACACCTAGACTCATGTCTGAGGAAGGAGTTTAGAAAGCGTGGGGGCCCTTTCTGAACCTCAACAGGAGGGTCTTCCTGACAGTTTTGTCTAACCCTATCCTCTATGCAGCAAAAAGTCAAGTGCACCTTGCCATCAAATCTTGTTAAACCACTGTCATATTTGCCATTAGACCTTGTTAACTCACTGGTTTATATCAATAAAGTATATTTTTGCTTCTCTCTCACTCCGTGACAAATTTTTGTAGTCAGCAGGATCCTAAACCAGGATTTGCAACAAGGGGATACACTTACAATGTTAGAAATGTACATAAGGTTGATTTAGCTATGAGAGGAAGGTGTTATTTTTTAAAACCTAAAAATATAGAAAATTGTACCAAGGTATATGCTCATTTCTGTCTTACTGAGTACTTGGTTCATGGGACAGAGTGCACACTTAGAGTGATGCCTAACTGAAATGAGCCATTAATATTTGGGAGGGCAAGGCTGCCAGATAGAAGGACCTCAGCAATATGGAGGAATAAGACGACTTGAATCATGAAATCAGCAGATGAGTGAAAGTCTTGCATCTGGGACAGAACAACTCTGCATTTATGCAGGCTGCAGGCTGGCTAAAATGCAGCAACTCAGAAAAGGATGTACGAGTCCTGGTGGACAAGAAACTGAACAAGTCAGCAATGCATGTTTAAGATAATTGCCTACTGGGCTGTGTTAACAAGAGCATAAACAACAACTGAAGGGAAATGCTTATTTCCTTCTACTCAGCATTCATGAGGTCAAATCTGATACACTGTCCAGATTTGGAGCTCCCAGTAGGAGACACATAAACAAGCTGTAGTCCAGTGGAGGACCACTAAGCTTGTCAGGACCCTGGGTCACATGTAATATGCAAAGAAGCTGAAGGAGCTGAGTTTATTTATCCTCCAGGGAGAACTAAGGGAGGTCAAACTAATTACAGTGATCCAAAAAGCTGGAACGAAACACTGAAGTGCACAACAAAAGGACAAGAGGCAATGGTAATGAGCTGCAGCAAGGGAAAGTCTAACTGAAGGAAAAAGCACTTCACAGTGATGGTGATGAAGTACTGGAGCAGGTTGTCTAAAGAGGCTAAAGAACTTTAATCTTTAGAGATTTTCAAAAGTCAGTTGGATATGGCCCTGGGAAACCTGATCTAACTTTGAAAATAAAGCTGCTTCGGTCAGAAGATTGGCCTACATGATCTCTAGAGCACCCTTCCAACATAAATACAATTCTGTGATCAACATCAGAAGTGGCAGGTCCATAATCTTCCTTACAAGCTGCTCAGCAAATTTTGGTGAGATACAATCATGGAAGTATATGTGAAAAATGTACATGCATATACTTTCTTTTGGACATTGTTCTAGGTTAATTTGGTATTAAACATCACAGCTGGATCCTGAACAACTAGAAGTACACCTTTACTTTCTTTTGAGCTAAGCAATAAGTCCTTTAATTCCTTTGAGAAGTAAATGGATAGAAATGGATAATAATGGATAAAACCAAAACTGTTAAGATCATCCATTGATGAGAATAATATTTGCATGCATTTAGATATAACTTAGAAAGGTGGTTGGTACTTCTACTGCCCTGTATAACTCAGAATAACCAAAATGGACATAGAGACGAACTGCACTGAATAATTAGTTCTGCTATCAGTCAAACAGAATAGAAATGTAATTCTGTTTTCTACCTCCTTAATTTGATTTTACCAGTTATTACACAAACAGATTTCTCACTTAACAAGCAGCAGGAAGATCCTGAACATGTTGGACTGTAAGAAGAAAATCATTAAGAACACATGCAGTAATAGAAAGCAGAGGTACACTGTAGAAAAGAATTAGGTTGATGGACCCTCACTGCTTAAGGGCAGGGGCTACATGATGGAAGGAGAGGCAGGAAAGAACCCTTCACAAAATTGTATCCAAGTGAAGCAGACAGCTTTGACTAAGAGGGAGTAAAGAAATACGCATTACAGGCACTGTATCCAATTGTCTTGAGGAATGTAAAGCTTTTCAGAAATACAGATTCTGATTGAATAGGCACCATTAGGAAACAAACCATATGTAATGAATGACTACAAGTTCGAAGGAATCAGGCAGGCTGCCAGGTGCCACATACTGCAAATGAGTTTTCAGACAAATGAAACTAGACAAATTCTAGCTATTAATTTAATTCTTGGTGTGCCTGTATGGCAGATACCATTAGTGCCATGTAGAATATTGGAACTTGAAAGATTTCATGTCTTTTAGCTTCAGTGTATTAATTTGGATCTATGACCTATAGAAAAGAAACACAATCAAATTCTGTATGCAATTCAATACTGGCATCATAGGAATATTTTTTATATAGATCTTCATCTGCATGGCATTTTCCTCTCTCATCAACACAGATCTTAAAATACCTGTGTCACATATAATTCGCAAAAAAAATTAATTAATTTTCATGGAAAGCATTCCTACCTGAAAATGATTCCAAAATCCCTTTGTCTTTAGCAAAAAAGTGGTTAACTGGATTAGAAGTAGAAAAAGCCCTGAGACAGTAGGGATACTGGTACAAGTGAAGGAAATAAGAGACCTCCTTTCTCAAAGACTCCATTACTACCAGCTTGAGACATTTTTTCTGATATTTTCCTATGTTACTTTTCTAAGTATCAGCATATAGCTTCAGCGCCAAAGTACTGGCACAGCTGAGCATCATAATGTATCTCCAATGAAAGTGGAAATAATGAAATCCTGAAATAATGGATGCATTTTATAATATATGTAAGCATCAAAACAGATAGAAGCTTTGAAGGCAAATCCAAAGTGGTACAGGACAATGTGAAATGTTAATGGGCCTAAAGGACAAGTTGTGCATTTGTGTGTATTTTAATAGCTATTTAAAATATCTTAAAATTGTAGCCATTTTGGATTCCTTTTTTCTAGTTCAAAATGTTAAGTACATTAAAATAGAAAATAATCTTTCCACGAAGTTTAACCCAGCTGTACATTAACAGAATAGGAATGAGAAATTATCAAAAAAAGCAGGTCTTTCCTGCTGAAGTGCTGCCACTGATTTTTTTTTAGTGGTATTATCTGCTTTTTGTGACTGTACAGGTGTCATTTATTGTTAAATTGATAACTTGCCTTGTCTATTTGTCTATTATTTGTGCAAAGGCATTTAGCTAAACTCTAGTCACTATTTGCATGATACTGACTGAAAATTTAACAACTACACAAAAATCATCCTAAATTAAATTAGTTTGGGTTTTTTTTCCTTCAAACATTTGCTGACTCAATAAAAGATCTATTTACACTGTGCCCTGCTTTGCCTATGGACATATTTTTTAATCTGTTAATGGAATATTTCTTATTACCTAACAAATATTGCCAGGTTGAGATCCTTGCTCAATGTGAATGATTTGGAAAGACTGGTAAACACATTTGTTACTGCAGGGGTAGATTATCACACTTTTCACACCTTGGCATTTCTGGTCTACAGCTCATATAAAAGTCAACAGCTTGAATCTATGTCATAGCCATCTGTTTAACAACAACACTTCAGTTGTAACATATAAAAGTTTGTTTCCAATAATTTATTTTTTAATATAAGGCTGATTTATAATTACATGTTGCCACTCCTCTACTAGTGCATCTTTTTGTATTTCAGTGACATACAAGTTAGGATGACGTGAAATATTTTCTGTCTACGCTCTCATGGAAGTTGTGGAATTGCTTCTTAGAAGCTGTCATAACTTTCTGCCTGATCATGACTTAAAATTCCATTAAAGAGATCTAGGCTTACCACAGTTTGTAACTGATTCAAGCATTGCAGAGTTTATTAGTAGCATTTGTTACAAGAACTTCTGTATCTTTGGGGGGAAAAGGAGACATAAATGTACTTAGGCATCCTATTGTTTGGGGATTGTGACATCCCTCCTTTGGAGCTATCAACTGTGAAAGTAATACTTATTCAGTAGGACCTTTGAGGTGCTACACAGAATGATAGTATGATATGAATTCTTCAGACTGGTTATTGTCTTATGTAGGTTTCAAAACACAGGAAGGCAGTTTGAATTCCTACCAAGATCAGTTGAAGTTATGGAACAAGTCCATCATACTTTTTAACTGACAGTTTAACAAACACAGAAACAATATTTAAAAATTCATTAACTTTTAATAATCTTCACTGAATTGTAGCAATACCATATATGGTCTATGGTATATTAAATTTGCATTATTTAGTATTTGCATTCTCTCTATCCCTTTCCAAGAAATGCAATAAAATGCTAATTAAAACACACGTTTGTCGCTGAGGACGGAAACTCAAGATTTGTCTACAGTTTCAATGATTAATTAACTTCTGTATGTCATTAGGTAAATTGTGCCTCTAGGCCTCTAGACATACTAATCATCGGTATAGATATGCATCGGTATAGATATGCATCAGTATAGATATGAGTCCCATTAGTGGGAATGTGCAGAAGCCATCTCAAAAAAGAAACAACTATATTTTCAGTCATTGAAGGAAGATTTCTAGAAATAATGTCTTGATGATATTTCTAGAAGTCAACTAGAGGAACACTTAAGGTTTAATGACCCTTTACATCTGACTGTGAAATACAAACAGTGCTCAGATCAGTCTGTGGATGCATTCTGCATTTGGTCTTGTTCCTCTGGGGACAGGGACATGGAGGGGCTATGATATTTAACTGAGTTTTTCCACTGATGCCTTACTTCTTTTATCTCTCCTAAGCCTCTTTTTGGTGCATGTCCAAATTTATCATCCATTGCTGTTCATTAGTTTCTGTATTAGGAAATAAAAAAATATTGTGCACTAAGTAAACAGAAATATAATACAGTTGCAGTTAGAACAAACTAAACCCTATATAAAGAACGGCTCTCAGAGGGGATATAAAGGGCAGAGTAGAGCTAGGTTTATATTTCTTCAGTACCTGTTTTGCTCTGTACTGCTCCATTTTGAGATTTATGTTTTCTCTGGGAAAGTCATAACACTTGTAGTTAAGTACATATGTGCTCTGTAAAATAATCTTCAAACTAGATAGCAATCAATCAGTCAATTTGTATTGAAATAAGTTACTTCAGGAAAAAGAAGAAGGAAAAACATTACTGTACAAAATTGCCAGTATTTTGCAATATTCATGAGTTGGAAAATTCAGTTCAAATAGTTTTAAAGTTATTTCATATTAAACAAACAAAACACAAGTAAAAACAGCTATTGCTTTTTAACAAGTTGGAACCTAAACATGTGTACTTTATTACAAAATTCATTTGGCATTATGTTTTTAATTATCTGTAGAGATCAAGAGATTTTTATGTTTGTTCATTTACTTCTTTGTGCTGGTGGAATAGGAAGGAAAGTGATGGGCAAGAAATAAAAGAATTGAAGAAAAGCAAAAAACCAAACCAAACCAGTGGAGTTAATATTTCCATATATGCCTCTACGCTCGCCCTACCAACTAATACCTTTTTGCATTAATTGCAGTTAAATCTGATAAAAAGAAAATGTTAAGGTCTTATATTTGAAGAGAACTTATTAAATTTTAATGGAAGCTTTGATGTTGTCAAATTAGCATTTTCTAACAAAACCAAAATCATTGGTATTTCTCCAGTCAGACTTAGTAGCTACCCAGGAAAATACCATTAACTGGAAATAGCTCGAGAAGGAATCATGGCATAGCTTGTGTGAATTCCTGGTAGTAGATCCCATATGAAGCAATAAATCTGTGCATTACCTAGACCACATTGCAAGTATTCTATCACTTTTTCTGATATGTCCAGCATGAGGTTTGCATTGTGGATTTATACTGTATGCTAGTCTTCATCCATTTTCTCTCACCTCAGAATATGTTGAATTCCATCATTTTGGATATGTAATCTAATGTTAAAATTTATTAATATATGAGAAAGTTCTATCTTGTTAAAGACTTTCTGAGGAGCAGAGAGAATAATTGTTTTGAATATATTATTTATTTTTCCTTTTTCTACCAAAGAAATCACAAAGAATTTACTAATGTCTTAAGAGATCACATATCAGTAATGTGAAATTCAACAAAATTGCTCTTTAATGGTAAGGATCTGAAAAAATATATTTTAAAATCAATTTTGAAATAACAAAGAGTGTAACTTTCCACCTGCTTGAATATAAGGGAAAACCTGTCTTCAAGCTCTCATTGTCCGCTGTCTTTCATGGAGAACTTGGTACAGGAGCCACCACAGAAATGCAGTCTTCCATTTAGAATGCTACATAAATCAACAAAGGTTCACCTCTTCACCAGGAGAGCCAAGATCATAATTTTTCTAAATTTCTGAAATGGAGCAGTAAAATCTTAATTGCAAGGGTGGTGCGGTTCCTAAAGAGCAAATCTGATTCAAAGATGACACTGAGATCATGAACATAAAATCCTATTGCCAATAAATGGCACCATAAATGAGATGGGAGAAGTCAGCAGGTGATGGATGGAAACAGAATAAATGTAATTTTATCTAAACTTTATCTGCTAGCCTTTTTTTCTTTCACCACTGCCATCATCACACTTATTTTATGATGGCCTTGTTAAATTGAAAACAGCATAAACATCAAACAACTAGAGGAATTCAGCTAGTCCTTGCCAAGTAATTCCTATTTATGTTGTCACAACCCTTTGTATAGAAAGTACTGCTGAAATTCAGTCATTTATATATGAGTTTAGAAATATATCTTATGATTTTCAGAATATTAAATATCAGCTTATGACATTGCCTGTAGGACATTTTTTTCCTCTTGGTACTTCTAAGGACTGTGGAAAAAAAAATGTAAAAGAGAAAAGAAAATATCTTTCTAGATTACCCAAGTTTATCAGAAAACTTTTCTGGGAATTGACGACCTACAAAAAGCCAGATTGCAAGAACTAGATCGAGTTTAAACATTTGAACAAAGTTATTATATGCTGAAGAGTTATTTTGTTGTGATTTCTGAAAAAAGAAGTGAGGTTTATACTATATTTTAATTGTCCTGATAATTAATGATGAAATATTTAAATCAAATATTGGATTTTTTTTCAAAAGGAATACTCAAGATTCAGCATAAAATATGGTTTTGATATTGAAGTTGCCAGGTTTTAGCAGCCTGATTTTATACTGGTTTGGGAATGGAGCTAAATAGCATATCTGGATTCTAACAGTTAAGGTTGAAATTATTTCTAACCAATATTTAAATTATTATATTAACAAATTAGCTTTTAAGATTGAAGAAGACAGCTATCTCACATTACTTTTTCTATAACAGCTAATAAGATTTTACTTCCTTTCATAAAATGTGCAGACATGAACACTCTTGTCAGCATTTGCAAACTTCAGTTCTTGAAGATAGAATAGTATTTTATTTTATATTGTACACTTGAGTTTATATATACTTTCTGTGCAAAGCTTTGCATAAAAAACATATGTAAGTATATATTAACTGATTTACTTATTTATGCAAATTTTAATCACTTCTGCAAGCTTTTCAACTGTTAAGTAACAGATTTCATCTAGCAGAATACCAGAAATTTGGCCTTTTGAGAGCAGGCAGTGCTACCAGTGGTCGCTATTAAAGTATCATATTTATATTGTTACCATAATTCCTTACTTGCATTGCAGTAGTATCTAATGCTGCAGAAACTGTGTTCTCCACTTTAGAATCCTCAAAAGTTACCATTTACACTATTTACTAACCTATTTCCACACTTCTGATATTATAGAAAATTTGTGAGGTGTTCAAACTGTTTAGTGATTGTACATTTCACCCTTCTATTATGCTAATCCCTTCTATAATCCTAATATTACTAAATCAAATTTAATTAGTTTATTAAAAAAACAGACAAAGAAGTGATGAAGTCTGTGTTTAGCAAAGAAGATATGAGGCAATGGCAAATGTAGGTGATAAAATAGGAAGTATTTATTTAAGTCAAGGTTGAGAATTGGATTAGAGGGAGAACCAATATTAAGCATACAATACAGTTGTCATGGTTTAACCCTGGCTGGCATCTCAGCACCACGCAGCTGCTCACTCACTCCCCCCACAATGGGACGGGGGAGAGAATCAGAACTGTATATGTGAGAAAACTTGTGGGTTGAGATAAAGACAGTTTAATAGGGAAAGCAAAAGCTGCACACTCAAGCAAAGCAAAGCAAGGAATTCATTCACTGCTTCCCATGGGCAGGCAGGGGCTCAGCCATCCCCAGGAAAGCAGGGCTCCATCACACATAACGATTACTTGGGAAGACAGATGCCAACACTTCGAACGTCCCCCCCTTCCTTCTTCTTCCCCCAGTTTGTATACTGAGCATGACATCCTATGGTCTGGAATAGCCCTTTGGTCAGTTTGGGTCAGCTGTCCTGACTGTGTCCCCTCCCAGCTTCTTGTGCACCTGGCAGAGCTGAGAAGTCCTTGGCCAGTCTAAGCACTACCCAGCAACAACTAACATATCAGTGTGTTGTCAACATTCTTCCGGTACTAAATGCAAAACACAGCACCATACCAGCTACTAGGAAGAAAATTAACTCTGTCCCAGCCGAAACAAGGACAACAGTCTTGATTCAAGAATCAGTGAGGACAGAATGTTTTCTTATGCCTCATTCCTGAAAAGCCAGAGCTATTTCTTTAGAAATAAAAAATATAGGTTTTATTTTCTTTGTGTCATGGAGAAAGTGCTTTATTGTTTATATCTAAGTAAGTAGATATTGATTTACTGGTAATGTGACAGGTGTAACCACCACTTCCCATTACCAACTTTCATGAGTGGAGACTAGTCTTTGTTTAAGCCATAGCATGATCTGAAGAGCAGAATGTGATGATCAGAAGAAAGGTTTGTCCATAGAGGAAACACACGCACCTAGCTATTATTACTTAACCATACTAACAGAGGGGGAAAAAAAAAAAGGACTTTTTTTTGTTTACTTTATATTTCATAGTGCTTTAGAAAAGAATTTGTATTACCGTGAAGAAAATAAATTGTCTCATGTCAAGATCAAAGTCTTTTATGGAGAATTAGGTTCCATTTGAATCAAAGCATAACGTCTTTTGACAGGAATAAAGACTGTATTTGTAATCCTGCACTCAAGTCATTTTAGTAAATCCACCATGGACAAAAGACATTATTCAACTTTCAACTAATAACAACATAGCTATTGTGAAAGTGATTACCAGTGTCTCTGACCCACTTCTAGAAAACAGGTAATGTTTGGATATGAAAAGGGATGCCATACAACCCTATACATTCAAAGCCTCCTTGGTCTTTCAAAACTGGTTTGATTCCACCCTAACTGTATTGCAAAAAACCCCCAACAAAACAAAACAAAAACCCAAAAGAAACAACCTGACACATGTAACACTGGCAAAAACAGAAGTAAAAATTAAAAGATGGTGGGTTTAGCATTCAGCACTACAAAAAAAAAGATTCAGTGATGAATCAGAGCTGTGTTCAGCAATATATAATGTGAAAACATCCACATGTTTTACTTAAAAATGGCTCATTTTCTGTCCTGGGGAACTCATGTTAGGCTTGGGATGAAGTGAAGAAGCTGAGAGACTGAGGTGATAGACAGAGAACTCAAATTAGAGTACAACTGCAGTTTTCATTAAACAAGTACACACTTTGCAATTTATTTAGTTGCAATCAGTTGGCAGTTGGCATCAAAGTAGTTCCCTAGAAAGAATTTATGAAAGGACCAAACTAGTGGGCTTACTGATATAAATAAAAGAAAAATGTCAACAGCATAGGACACGTTCAGTCCCTTACAAGGATACAATCTCATTATTTCATTATTGACTTAAGTGCTCAATCCCTCTTTAAAGAAAGTTGTTTTAAGTAATTTTTTATTAGCTAAAATGGTACAGAAAACTGTCTCTTTCGTGCCTTTGCTTGAAACTGTTTTGCCTACATATTTTCAAATGTTACTAGATTCTACTGCTGAGAATGTAAGAGAAAAGCTATAAAAGACTTGCAAATTTATTGTTAGTGATGCTCACCGTGCTGATATTGTACAGTCCTTAGTGGTTCTGTCTTCTATCAAAAGTTGCATGAAAAGCCACTTTGTGAGAAAATCTCATGAAAGACCCTTGTTTCATTGAGATTTTCACTGTATTAGCTGATTGGAGTGGTAGCAGCAGTAGGTAGGCATTTATAGCAGGAGTAAAAGAGCAACAGCTGTTTTAAAAGCTGATCCATGAAAAATGAAGAGTGTGACTGCAGAACCATTACACCCTAGTGATTGTTCATGTGCTCTCGTAACCATTGTGATTACCCTGAGAAGTACCCTTACTTGTTCTTGTATGCTTATGTGTCCAGAAGAACAGTAATACACTTGTGCCCTTATAATGACTGCCTACACTAACTCACATTGTGGGTCTCAAAGCAAATGAACAATTCTGATATAGCTGAACTAAACCTCAAAATTTTGAAAATTTCTCCACACATGGAGATTGGACAGATTTTTACAGACAGAGAAAACAGCACAGAAACATTTAAAGACCTACCTTACAAAATGAGCAACGTTAGACCTCAGAAGTTCTCTTGTCAACGTAAGAGTCAATATTAGCATTCAGGAATTTCTCTTTAGAATTGTTACATTGACTGAAGGTCCCCCTCTACTCTGCCCTGGTGAGACCCCACCTGGAGTACTGTGTCCAGTTCTGGGCTCCCCAGTTCAAGAAAGATGAGGAACTCCTAGAAAGAGTCC
>BOSO01012602.1:0-13846 GCA_018403395.1 Gorsachius goisagi | reverse complement strand
GCTCCTCGCCGACTGAGAGCTGTTGACGGTTAAGCCGCGGTTAAATCTCCCGCCGTTGCTTCTGGCAACGCCCACGCCGCGTTGGTCGCATGTCACCCCCGCTTGCGCAGAGCCACAGGACTGGCCTTGCCGCCGCTGTGCTCCTCGCCGACTGAATGAAGTACCTTATTGGTAGTATCCCATCCTCAGAGGTTTGGTAGCATATAGTATATACAAGTATGCGCCCCTGTCATTCAGTAGAGGTTATTGTTATACATGGTATGGGTAAAATACAAAAAAACCCAACCAAATAAAAAAAAAAAAAAAAAGGAAAAACTGAATTCACAGATTTAAACAATTCCATGCTTAAGGGGATTCTGGAGGCATGGGGGTTTACGTGCTTTTCTTCAGCTTGTATTGTGTGCCTGTCCCTTCTAATCAAGTTATAAAAATGGTAGTAATTATAGCCTAGGATCTGGTCTACTTTGCCCTCTTCTAAGGATGACATAATAGCTACGTACCTGTGTCCAGAACAGTAGCCAAGAAACTGAGTACCCTGTGCTCCAGTGACCTCTCAAACTGACTGGACTGGTTTGTTATACCCAGAGCTAACTACCAAGTTATGAGCAATCTTGATTTTGTACCCTATTAGTACTTCTCTTGCAGCTGGACTATTGACCAGATGAGCAAGCAGGAATCATGGATCCAGGCAGAGTCCAGTTCTAGCCTAGTCAATATGGCTCAAGTAAGCAGAAAAGAGATTTCTGGCTAGCTTCCTTGAAGATGCATATATTTTGCACATATGTTTTCCATTATATTTTAGAAAAGGAGTTCTGGGTTGAACAACCTATATCCTTAGGCTTCTCTGCTTCCTACTACTGTTGTTATACCAGGACTGTTTGTGCAATGGCTTAAGTTCAGAGATATGGTGTGTGTTTTTATTTATAAGTAGGTAGGTGATAGATCAATAGATAGATAAAGCTGACAGGAACCTCTGAGTTAGAGGTCAGATTGAAAGGAGCCCAGGAGCATGCCTTCAGTCAAGACCATGCTTTAACCACAAGACAAAAGTGGGACCTACCTTGACATATGGTACTGAATTAATCAGAATACTGGCCACATTTAATATGGCAGGAATGATCAACTGAAATCTAATATCTGACTGCTTAAAACCTGGGTTACAATAAGCCAGATGAAGTCACCTAGCAAGAGCAGACTCTCTGAGCATGTATGAGAAACCAAACTAAATCCACAAAATGCTTTCAAAAGCAGCTAATAATATTGATTTTTGCAAAGTTATGAAGTCTGGGAATAGCTTGTTCTTTGCATAGAAAAGAACAGTTGCAGTTCTTCTATTTACCTTTTAGTACAATGCTCAGTATAGCAACACATTGAATTTGAGATGTTGTTTAACAAAAGCATTAGAAAACTGTGAGAAACTGGATAAAAAACTTATAGCTTAGAAAAGAAAAGCACTAAGTTTAAAGAAAGTTACTCATAAGTTTTTTAAAAGTCGATTTCAGAGATGATTTTGTCCAATGTTCTTAATTTGGTAAAAAAAATGTGAGTGTGCTAAAATGAAAAAGTTTGGGAACTGATATTAAAAGGGACTGATCATGCTTCTTCATTATATCCTTATTATTAGAAAAATTAAATTAAAATCACATGTATTCAGAGAAGGGCCACTGTAGTTATGAGAAGAAACTACATAAATTTTGCTCTTGGAATCCAACAAAGTGAAAGCTTACATGTGCAGCTGTCTGAGATGTAGCACATCTGAAGCATATGGCAAATAAACATCAACGAGGGAAGAATATTTAAAATAAAGAAAAGTTGGCCAAAGAACAAAGGATTATAAACTGGTCATCGATAAACTTACATGGAGTTACGAGACAGTTCCTAATTACTACAAATGGAAAGTTGAAGAAACAATGAAAGAGGTGAGGACAAGACCTAACTAGTTTGAAGTAAGATCTGGATGCATTAATGAAGAAAATTAATTTAGTATTGCTTATGAAAGTAGAAAGCTGATTTAATGATTCAGATGGCTCCTTCAAGTTCTCTTGAAAGTGGATGCTATTCTTTTTAGGATATAAGCAAAATTTTTTCCTATGGGTGTCCTAGTTCAGCTATAAAGAACAGTTCAAAGGAGACTGAATTTGCCAAAAATACAAGAAAAGAGTCCTTTCTGTCCTGAACACTTGAGCCCAGTGGTTTGGGTCTGTTAGAAGATTCATAAAATGTTGGATCCATCTTTAAAATAAAAGGTTCCTCCTGTCAGTCTGTCCTTACCTCATGTACAGTAAGTATAATGCACTGTATTTGGTTTTAGACATTAAATGTGTTTCATCACTGTTTATTTAAAACATATAATTCTCTTAAATCTGCTACATCAGTTCACCAGGACTAAGCCTCAGTTAATTTGAACACAGTCCAGAGTGTGGTTGATTCATCCTGCTTTTACTGAAATTCAAGCCCACTTCACATAGATATTCAGAATCATTCATGGTATTTAGAGAAAACCCAATGGAAAAGATACTGAAATATGCTTAACACACCTCTGCTTTTAAATGCATAATGTTGTCTATACAGCTATGGGTCTCATATGATGTCAGCTGATGGTGATATTCCCACCAGATGAACATAAACCCTACCAGTTTTGGTACATTGGCCTCCTGAAGAGTTAATTTGTAAAAAGGATTTCTTGTAAATGCTACCACACGAAGAACAAACTTTTAAAAAATCTGCTTAACTGGACTACACAATGAAGAAAAATAACAGGTGATTTAAAAAAATCTGTTGATTTAGCCAAACGAGGCCTCCTTGCCACACATTTAATTGAAGAAGTGAAAGACCTCAATGTTTTCTTTCTGCTTCATTTCCTTCTCATTTTTTCTGCATAGGGGAAAAAAAAATAGAAAGAGAACATGCTTCATAGATCCTAGCATAGATATTATAGAGTACATAAAAGAGACACGGAAGGGCAGGTTGTTTGTCAAACAGTACCCTTTGCAAAACCAAGTGTTTTATCTTTTCTGAACTTATGATGCTAATTTGACTCCAAACTTCCCTCTCAAACTCTTTCAAACAGAATTCTGTAACCACAAAAGATAGCAAGAAGAGTCACAGGGCTTTTAGTGCTGTGACTGAAAATGTAGATAGGTAATGAAAAACACGAATTAATTTTAAGAGTGGGACAATTAATATTCACAGTAGAAAGAACTCTTTCATTTTTCTGAGGCAAAAACAATTAAAGTCCCTGACATTTATCTCTTCATTTGAATTTAATGACAGTGCAGTTGGTCTAAACCTTTCTGGAGGACATATATTAGGCATAAATGGTATCCTGAGTCCTGGAATTTAAATTCAGTTCACAACATAATGTTTAAGAAAACTCCATTTTGCTGTTGGGAGTCCTGTAAGACAGTAGCCAGAATATTTGAGGGTGGCTGAACACAAATTTGCTGCAAGTGAAAAATAACCTTGAGAACACATGAAGTACAATTAGTAAACTATCAGAATGCAGCACATTTCTGGGTGTGCTGTAGACTAAGCCCAACTGCAAACACATTCTTTTGAAATGAGAAGTCCTAAAATTAAGTAGCTTGTCCAAAATATTGATACAGTATAAAACACTTCCTTTTAACATCCTCTCCTCCATTGTACACTGGTGGTGTCTTTACCAAATCCAGAATATTAAAAATATTCCGTAAAAAACTTTGAATGTGTCACAAATGATATAAGTGTTCAAAAAGAAGTATTAACTTTATAACAATAATCTACTAAGTATTTAGGGGTTGGTTTGTTTGTTTAAATAAATAGAAAATTATGGTCATCCTTTTTAAGTAATCCTTCTGTTAGAACCCTTCCAACTCTAAACACAGCTAAACATTTATTCCCTGGTTTTGATAACATATAGCTACAAAATCAATGCTCATATACTACTGGATGTAATAACAGGAGACGTCAAAAACTATAAGATAATTCTCTCTTTACTCATTTTCTAAATAAAGCATATCTAGTGAATTCTTTATTAGGTTAAAATAATAATAACAATAAAATGTTTCCTTTCCAGAGAAGTATTAATCATAGGTTTAACCAAATGTCAATGAGAAGACTCTCATCATGGATAAATCATGTTTTAGGAGAATTCATTGCATTTAGCCATCATATAAACAGTGAGAAATACATATATATGCATAGATATCTCTATATATGCAAGCTTTAGAATGCTGAAAACTATTTTTAAAGTTATATACAATATGTGACTTGAGATTTGCACAGAATGGAAATTAAGTTAACGAGAAAATTCATGAATGCTGGAAAAGAAGCCTGTGGAATTGCAAGGAAGACAAAGGTGCTGTACTCCTAGGGATAGCAGTGCCTGTAGATCTAGTAATGGAAGATATATCTTTGATTATTTTCATGAGTTTTAAGAGTTTCTTCTTCCAAAGTCTCCCAGGAAAAATTAATTAATATATTATATGGGGTATTTATGAGTATTTTTGACTCTACAAAACATTATTTCTTTTCTCATTAAAAATAAACCTCATATTAGGTGTCTGAATTTTTCCTGTCATATATAATACTCATGGTGAAAAAAACTCAAAGGTAGCTTAGGTACACCACCATGATCAAGAATTTGATAATCTTAATTAGTATAAATCAACATAGCTCTCATGGAAGGAGGAACATTGCAAGTCTAATTCCTGCTGAAGAAAAAATTACACAAGTTTATCCTATTTCTAGAGAAATTCCTTGCTTTACTAAAGTTATTTGCTTCTGGTTTATATAAAATGAGTTACAACTGAACACAGAATAGCTCTAAAAGTAGAGTGACAGTTCTAAAATCAAAGCTAGTATTTATTAACCCTTTCTCACTAAATTTTATGTTTGTAAATTGTTAGGACACATCCTACAAGCACTAATGGCTCAAACAATGATTGACTCCTTCCCACTTCTCTTGACTTAAGAAATCCTGTTGAAATTACTTCCGAAGTGTTGTGGTTTAACCCCAGTGGGCAGCTCAGACCCACACAGCCATTCGCTCACTCCCCTACAGTGAGATGGGGAGAGAACTAGAAGGGTAAAATTATGAAAAGTTGTGAGTTGAGATAAAGACAGTTTAATAGGTAAAGCAAAAGCTGCATATGCAAGCAAAACAAAATAGGGAATTCATTCACTACTCATTGGCAGGCAGGTGTTCAGCCATCTCCAGGAAAGCAGGACTCCATCATACTTAGCTGTGACTTGGGAAGACAAATGCCACCATTCCAAATATCCCCCCTTCTTTCTTCTTCCCCCAGGTATATAAGCTGAGCATGGTGTCATATGGTATGGGATATCCCTTTGGTCAGTTGGGGTCAGCTGTCCTGGCTGTGTCTCCTCCCAACTTCTTGTGCACCCCTAGACTACTCGCTGGTGTGGCTGTGTGAGAAGCAGGAAAGACCTTGACTCGGTATAAGCACTGCTCAGCAATAACTAAAACATCCCTCTGTTATCACCACTGTTTTGTTCACAAATCCAAAACTTAGCACCATATGAGCTGATACAACAAAAATGAACTCTATCCCAGCCAAAACCAGTGCATAAGGAAACATAACAGTTCCTGCATGGGATAGTAAGCACTGGAATAGTTGTACTCCCAATGGAATGGATTAGGCTACATTTGTGTACGGGGACTAAAATATTTAATGGTTTAAGGCAACATCATGAAGTAATAGATATAGACACTTAACTGGCAGTTTTGCAGTGTGAAAGAATCTTAGCAAATGTGAAACGAAAGAAATACCTGTTCTTGAGTGAAAGTTTAAAAATATAAATTGCCAACAATGTTGTTTTGGGTTTTTTTCTCTAATAATGAATTATTTGTAATTCTATAACAAGACATAATTTTCTAGGAAATATATTGGATATTTTCAGAAACAGGAAGTTAATTTTCCATTCCTGGTATATTCATTAGTATAAATATCTGACAACTAGCTGCCACTTCAGGGTTAATATGTTTTGAGTATATTTTCATTAAATGTTGAATATGCTTGCTTCTAAAAATTTTATGAAGTTACTTACATTCCCATCTATTTAATGAGGAAATACATATACACATTTCAGCAGATAAAAGTATTTTTAAAGACACAATACTCATTTCCAACTAAAGCGGGAATTGATGTCCTTGTCACTTAGAGCCAGTAGGGCTTTATAGTGTCTTTAATAAAACACCTAAATTTAAACTGAGGAGACTAAGAGTGGACATGTTAATAGGAAAATAAAATATAGAAATAAAATTAGTTTAAACCATTTTGTAAATACATAATGAAAGACAAACATTTTTAAGCTATGAAGTGGTGGAGCTTCCATCTTATTTTTCACTATTGTGTAGTTTTGTTTACTGTGGAAGCTTGCACTTCAGAATCGAGTCAGAATATCCATTTCTAGAAATGCGACTGTAAGATGTTGTGGTTTAACCCCAGCTGGCAACTAAGCACCACATGGCTGTTTGCTCACTCCCCCCACAATGGGACAGGGGAGAGAATCAGAAGAGTAAAAGTGAGAAAACTCGTGGGTTGAGATAAAGACAGTTTCACAGGGAAAGCAAAAGCCGTGCACACAAGCAAAGTAAAACAAGGAATTCATTCACCACTTCCCATGGGCAGGCAGGTGCTCAGCCATGCCCAGGAAAGCAGGGCTCCATCATGCGTAACGGTGACTTGGGAAGACAGACGCCATCACTCCAAATGTCTCCCCTTCCTTCTTCTTCCCCCCATTTATATACCGAGCATGACATCATATGGTATGTAATATCCCTTTGGCCAGTTGGGGTCAGCTGTCCTGACTGTGTCCCCTCCCAGCTTCTTGTGCATCTGGCAGAGCTGAGAGTCCTTGGCCAGTCTAAGCACTACCCAGCAACAATTAAGCCATCAGTGTGTTATCAACATTCTTCTAGTACTAAATCCAAAACACAGCACCATACCAGTGACTAGGAAAAAAAATTAACTCTGTCCCAGTAGAAACCAGGACAGATGAGCAATGTGAGTTGCTAAACACTTCACCAGGTACTCACGCAAAATTAATATTTTTTTTGAGATATGGCCATTATTTTATGTTAGTGAGCAAGATATCCAAAAGCAAATGACCAGTCTCTTCCCAGAATTTCTATAAATCATAATCTAACTGCAATATCACCATACTGTAGTCCTAATTACAGGAAATACTTAATTGTGCACATATTTTTATTCAGCATAGCACTTAAACACATGATTAAAACTACATTTGTTCTTAAGTTCAACTGGTTTCAGGACGGCAAAGCAGATGTTTAAAGTTATTCATGCAGTAGATATTCTATTTATAACAGGTTTTCTAAGCTGATTCCTTCTACTCTCCAATGTTAGTGTGATTCCTATTAAAATTTCATTCTGTAAAATCTTCATTAAATTAAGCTATAGTTAGAAAATTCTTAATAATATTATTTATAATAACAATTATATTATTATTATTAAAATAATATTGCCTCCATCTGATGGTATTCTTATGTTTTTTGAGAGCCATTTATTTTTTCAGTGTAAAACTGGTTCTGAAATCAAAACGACTGCTGCAGTCAGATTCGCATATAGAAGAAAATTATTACACCCAGTTCTGTTACAGAATTTTCTTGCATACCCAAAAATATGACAGGTTCTAATTTTAATATGATATGAAGAGCTATAACATTCCTCCTTTAGTAATTTATTCCATGGATTTGTACAAGATGCAACAAGTTTTGCCAGAGTGTGTTTCCGTTTGCATTGTAATGAACAATTCTTTTATAAGAGGTAGCAGAAGCAAAGAAGTTAATGAGCTTTTTGCTTGTGTTTTTTTAGACAAAATGAATTGACAGAAATCAGCAGCTCATTTTCTTGAACACAAAGATAAAGCATGCATTTTATTTTGAGCCTAAAATTATGCTATGTATCAGGAGAAAAATTAAGACTATAACACTTCCATGAGTAGCAGAGCAGGTGATTCACAATCTAATATTCTGCTTTGGAATAAGACTTCTACTTAAAGGAATCATTTCAAATGACTTTTCAGTTCAGGTTTCTTATAGTAGGCAATGCACATACATACACGCACACATACGCACGTACTTATAGTGTGTGTCTGAAATATAAAACACATAAAAATAAACTTTTATATTAATATAGAGGTATTATATAATATGCATTGTGTATGTAGGAATTACATTAATACTATGCTTATGTAATTGTCAAAATTATTAGTCAGTGTAAAGTGACTGAATATTTAAGTGATTCTCTTATTTAAGTCATCTCCTGGCACTAAATATCAGAGTTGGTAGAGTAACCCAAAAAGTTACAAATAACATAGATTTTATTTTGGTTAAAATAAGTCTTTAGGACATTAAAGTAGAAAAATCCATATTTGCCGACAGGAGAAACCCAAATTACCCACATACTCTGTTAGCACTTCTAGAAGGGTTCATAGACCAGAATTGTTGGAGATTATTATTAGGGGTTTTTTTTATCTTTTGTATCTTGAATGCTGTTGAAAACCTGCACTGGGTGCAGCATCAGACAGAAAGGAAGCCACCCTGACCTTGCATCAGTAGAGAGTTGAGCATACTTGTGCAGATTTTCCAGAGGGTAACTAGAAAGTGACTGATCTGAGTCAGTTACTGTCTTTGATTTATCTCACTGAAGCAAAATTGGTATAGACAGCAACTGTTCAATTGTAATGCTGTAACTACATGAAAGTGTCAGCCCTTCTTATCCTAAACTTATTCTGAAATACTTCCTTTGATAAACTCCTAATAATATGGAAAGACCTCATCATCTACTTTAGATAGTCATGGTTACTCTTACACAGTCATTCACTGCATAATAAAAAATAAAAAAACCTGCATGTGATTAATTTCAGCCTTAATTAATCTTTTAACCTTGAAGACTTAACCTTACCAACCATTCAAAATTATTCACGCTTCTTAATTCATCAGCTCTTGATTGACTAGCTTTTCATTTATATGATGGGACCCTAATATACACTAACGTGTAAAGAAAAATATCATTTTGGACAGAGAATACACTGGTAACATTGTCACAGTGGTGATTAACCCATCACAGGAACTAAACCATGCCTCAAGACATGCAGATGAGTCAATTAAAGGAATTTATATATCAGTCAATCTAATGGGTATTCAATAAATAAATACTTTTTCTTTTTGATGAATTACAAATGCTTCAGCCCAAAGGAATAAAAATTATTTAAGCACACCATAGTTGCACAAAATATTAAATAAAAAGCATCATAGACTTAAATTTATTAACAGTTTTATTTCTGTGAAAAAGTAGTACACAAAGTGGAAATGCTAGTGACATTTTCTCACAGAAGACTGTAAAAAACTAGACCTTTCAGCATTTTCATTATTTTTTGCTTGATGTTAATATCCAAAATAGAGTTCAGAGAGGAGCTACAGAGCTGAAATTAGCTTACTGCACCCATTGGGCCCAGTATGCTTTCACCAAATGAAATTATTCTTCAATGTTCATTTACCTAAGTGGTTGAACTTGCCTGCAGCAAGGAAGGAAGGAATACAAGGCTAGACCTCAAGTGATCACACAAACTGATTTTAAAATTAGTAGTCAAAATTAGAGTTCTTCAGTGAGTAGAAAAGCATAGACCCTAAGTGAAAACTTATAAAGAAGGGAATAAAAAGCTTCATCAAAATGCACTGAAGACCATTAATTCCTAAATGTCTAAACCCATTTTTGACAGTGAATCCACAGGTGTTTTGCACAAATCACTTGAGTTAATTAAACCCGCTGGAAAAGAAATTATATTTTTTCTATTCTCTGAAAACGTTGTGACTGAGCTATTTAAGTTACTGCCGATAAAGTGCATTGAAGACCAAATGACTATAACTATAATTAAATAATAGTAAATAAATCCCTAAATATACATTCTGCTAGTACAGAAATATTAACTCTCTATCTTTCAAATTTTACACACAGAAAAGTTTAACTTGCACATTCTAGAATCTATTTGGTTTTCTCTATGCAGCATCACGCTTTTTCTCACTAGCGCTGATAATTTTTCTTCCAAAAGCATGTTTGTATGTTTTATGTGCAAAATTCATGCTTCTGCTCATGTCAAAACATGATGATTGTCTTAGGCTTTATGTAACTATATACCTCTAATAGGAAGGCTTCTTGAGTGGTGTGCCAATCCAATGTCAGGAAGGTTTCGATATGATCCCAAGGATGAGATTAAGACACTAAATCCAGTCAAATATACAGCTTTTCAACTTTATTTTCGACATAGAGGGAGAAGGGAACCATGTGAGGAGGTAACAGAGGAGGTGAATGGGGTAAGGCAAAGTGGAAGAACCGAGAAAAAAAGGGGGACGAGAGAAAAGGAGAGCTAGAAAGGGAGCAGGTTTATGTCAGGGTGGACGGCGTGAACAAGAGAGAGAAAAAGAGAGAGAAAGAGAGGACTAGCTACCACCGCCCCGGGTCCAGCGATGTTCTGGCGCCTCCGTCTGTGGCATAGTTGATGGTCTGGAGCCTCCGTCTGCTACTCCAGGTTCGGTCCACGCGCTGCTGGCTTCATTGAGGCAGGTTCCAAGAGGTCCGAAGGGGAGGGATGAAGACAGGAAAGAGCCCCCCTACTGGAGTCCACACACTTCTTTTATAGGGATTGGGGTCCCTTGCTCATGCACAGATCACACTGGTGTACGTGCAGTTCATGCCATACGTGCTGCCTCCTTAGGACGCCTTCTACCTTTTTCACGCCTTGGGCCTTGCACAGGCACATGGTGTTGTTCGTCTGCAGACCGTGAGGGCGGGATCTTCTGAGTGGTGGGAAGCGGTAGTACAATGGCAATGTCGAGACAAACTACATTCAGTAATGGTTCTCTACAAGTAGAGGTCTGAAAAATGTTTGAATTTAGTTTGCGTAAAAGCATGCAAGACAGTTCTTGCTTTCTATCTGGCACTTTCTTACTCTAATATGCATTCTTCTTAGCCCTATCCACCTGCTCTAAAGTTCCATAAACACAGAATAAAACATAGAAAAGTTTTGGATGTTGGATTTTTTTATTTTTATTTTTTTTTCTTTAGAATAAATCTTTTAATTTCAAAATATATTTTTGTTCCAGTTTGGATGAAAAGTCAGCATATCACCATGTCTCACAGAGCCAAACTCTTCATAAAATCTACTAGAAATTAATTAAATGTTATCTGCTGGTATAGAGTAATTTCAACTTTATATTTAAATATCAGCTTGAAAACCACTAGGTATCAGTGGCTAGGAATGGGCTAATAGAAATTAGGGAAATCAATATTTGTCCCTAAATTCTCTCTCTTGTCCTTTCCCTACGTTATTATTCCCTACAAGTGTTACAGTTTGCATTCACTAATTTTTCTTTTCTGTTCTTTTATCTTTCCCTGATTTAATATGTTTCCTACTTATTTATCACTGCTTTTTTTAAGCAGTATTGGAAAACTCAGAGCTATCTTCTTGAGTCTCATTACATTATTTTGCACATTAAACAAAGTACTTCTGGGCAAAGAAAGCAAAGGTAAAGAGAGGGATTCCTTGCCATGTTTCATTTCTTGCTGTTACCTTGTTTACTTCTGTGCTCTAGTGAAAGCATTTGAATGTGGTTCCGCAGTACTGGGGTAAAGCCTACTCACAAGACAGCCTAGTTTGTGAATACCAGTTCCTTCTGGCATCCTTGGGCTTTCCTGTTTCATGCATGATGTGCAGATTTTCTGCCCATTCAGTATAACCTCAGGCATACTCTGAAAATGAGCTTCCAGCAGAAGCTGTGCTGCTGAGTCAAATTTAAGAAGTCTCAAACTGTGAATATCCTGGCCCTTTGTTGTCTGCCATAGTTTGCATCCTCAAATCCCCTCCTCAGCTAACAATTTTCCTGAGTAGTACTTGTTCATACAGCAGTTATTTTCTCTTATTTCTCTTTTCTGTAGCAGAATAAAGGTGCCTTTGTTTGCATGCACAGAAGCAACTCTCTGCTCTGCCTGAGCATTTAACAAATGACCTTCTGTCATCTGGTCTGCTCAGTTTCTAATTATTGATATACAAATCATAACACATCCATTTTTGCAGCTTTCTACCTGATCTTTCTACATTTCCTTTTCCCTCATTTCTCTTGGAATGAAACCAATCAACTGGCAGGAGCCCCTGTGTGTGAAAACAAGAATGTGAAGACTTGTCTGTTCTTTTCTTTGTTTTGATGAGGCATGCAGAAAACAGATTTCAGAGCACTTGTCTAGAAAAGGGGAACACCAATTTTAAGTCTTTGGTTGCCCTCATTCAAAGTGATAGATAGACTTTGGGTGAAAACATTTACAATGATACGAGAAGAGAGATGATACAAGCATGCGCCCTAAACTAGTCCCCTCCCCTGCTCACCCCCATTTTCTTTCAAAGGCAAAAAGATGCATCAACACACTGCCATGACTGTCAAAAATGCCCTAGTCACAGAATTATGGAGAGTGTCTAGCTGTCCCTCACTTACAAAAGAAAAACAATGGCCTTTTAGGCCCTGAGGGCTCCAGCCGGGCTGGTCCCAGCCCAGTTCCCCCCTGGAGCTTCCCTTGGGCTTGCCCCACCTTGCCCTCAGCCCAGGACCCCATGTCAGTCCCCTGGGGCCATCAGCACTTGCCCCAGTGATGCCACAGCAAGGACAGTCTCCAGCCCTGCCCCTGCGATGCTGCTTGGATCCTCTGGACTGAGCATGGACCCAGCTGCTGCCCGATACTCACAGATAGCCCCTTGGGTGCAGAAGCTGCCAAGATGATGCTGGAGCTACCCATGACTCCTGCTCCCTGGCCCTCAGGAACCAGACCCTGCAGCTCTTGCCCGCTCCCTGACAATGAGTTTGCTAATGACTTCACTTCCCTCCCCTTCCTTTTCTTTTTTCCCATATAGAAAACTGCATGAAAGTTTCTTTAGTCAAACAATTAATAAATCATATGTGATCAAATGTTCCAAACAGCTGTATTTTCAACAATAATATTTTAATATAATTGTTTTCAATTTGCCTCAATATGAAAGTTACAGGTGAGGATTCAAATACTTTTTAGTACCGCTTATGAGTACAACAGAGGCTTTCCAACAGCTGTAAAATATGTGTCACAGGTAAACAAAATATTTGTTTGGACTCTGTCTCATGTATGATGAGAGATTGAAATCAGACAGCTGAAACAAGCTTCTGCCTTGAGCCAAACACCCTGTTCCTCCAATGGAAGCTGATGCCCTTGAGACAGAAAGGACTGAATACTCATGAAATAATTCCTGAGTCACTGTAATACTCAGTTCAGCACATGAAGGCAAAACAAGCCTGATTTTCAACTTAGTGTAATGCAGCAGGTGAAAAACTGATGCTTAGGATTGTCTGCAAGTACTCCTTAGGAATGTCACCCTGTGTAAAGCAACAACCATCAGTGGAGCAGCGTGCACAGGTAAAAGCAAAACCATCTTCAGCCATTAGATTTTAATTCACAACTCTAGGTGAATCAGATCCCTGGAAGACAATTATACTGAGTCAATATATTTAGGATGAATAATTCTAATATTTGTCTTAGAGCTGTTTGTATAGTTAAAGGTGAAATGCATGCATCACCTAATGTCATACTTCTATTACTATCATTCTCTTAAACTGTCCATGGAAAATCAAGCACATGTTTTCTTTAGTAATAACCTGCCCAATGCTTTACACAGAATCACAGAATCACAGAATCACAAGGGTTGGAAGGGACCTCAGGAGATCATCTAGTCCAACCCCCCCTGCTAGAGCAGGGCCACTTAGAGCATGTTACACAGGACTTCGTCCAGGCGGGCTTTGAATATCTCC
>BOSO01012600.1:89199-107586 GCA_018403395.1 Gorsachius goisagi | reverse complement strand
GGGAGGGGTTGGGGGGCCGCGGTACGCGAAGGGTTAAGGAGAGGCGCATGCTCCCTGGCAGGGCCGCGCCCCTCTACCCGGTTGGCTCCGGGCTGGCTGCTCGGATTGGCCAGTGGGGGCGGTGCGCCGTGGGCGTCACTCCTGTCCGCCGCGCTGAGTGGCTGCGGCGCGGCACGGGGATGCCGGGGCGAGAGGTGGAGGTAATGGCGCGCGGCCGGGCCGTTACGGCCCGTTGGGCGTCGGTAACCGAGCGTTGTCCCCGGGCCTTCCTCGCTCTCTCTGCTGAGGGGAGCCCGGCGGCAGCGCCCGGGTGGGAGGCGGCCGGGGGCTCTTTGCCTGAGGGACGGGCGGGACGCGCGGGCCCTGGCCCGTAAGGCGGCAGCAAAAAAACCTGCGGGGCCGCCCCGCCGGCGGGCCCGGGCGGTGGAGGGGCAGCCGCCGCCCCGCGCGGCCGCAGGGTCCTAACGGGTTTTCGGAGGGGTGTTAAAGTCGGCTGCGGAAGGCAGCTATGTGCCGCTCAGTGCGAAAGAGTCGTCAGTGGCTTTTGAGTGCGCCCCTCCAGGAACCGCCGTGCTGCAAAAATCTTCTCTGACGTGATTCTGCTCCAAGGGGCTTTGAAACTCCTTCTTCATTAACAAAACACCGTTACGTGTTTTCAGGGAAAAGTCTCCACCCTGCTGTGTGGTTTGTGCCTCCTGCCTTATCACCCGGGAAGTGCTGAGAGGTGGCGTGGATAGGAAAACCGGGCTTTAGCTGAGCAGGCTGAGTGCGTTTGAGCCGGGTTTGAGTGGTGGGCGGTTTTAAGGGGGAGCACTGCTAGTGGCGGTGGGGGACCCTGGTGTGCAATGAGGAGGAAGGGTTGGAGGCGCGGCCGGCAGGGTGCCCAGCGGAGGTGGGTGGGATGGGGGCTAAGGCACAGGTGGTGGGAAAGGGGCACCCGTTTCCTTAAACATGGCAAATAGTTACCAAATGGCTGATAATACATTTGATGTTCAGAAAAGTCTTTCCAACCGCCGAATTGCAAGGAGATTCTAAACAATCTGCCAGGAAAGGCAGAGGAACCAAAAACAAATAAAACATGCTTTGAGAAGGTCTGAAAAAGTCTCCTGTGCCTTGAACAGCAGTCCTTAGCTAATCTTCCTTTCCTTTAACAAGTGATGTATCAGTTGCTACGTTTCCTCCTGTGCAATTTAAAGCCCTTCTCTTCCAGATGCATCCAGTCCTAAAGGCCTTTGTGTGTGGCTCCATCAGTGGGACTTGCTCCACGCTCCTCTTCCAACCCCTTGACCTGCTGAAAACCCGCCTGCAAACTCTGCAGCCTGCTGTGAATGGGTGAGAGGGTGGGGATGTGTATGTGTGGGGGTGCTCCACCATAGGCTTAATTTGCTGGCTGGGGCTTGGGAATTCAGGGTTGTAATTCCGATACTGAGAGTCTTTCTGAAATAGGAGGCATGTTTTTATAGCTTGGAGAAGAATTGATACTTTGTTCCAGAAGAGAGAAAGTGGCTGCTCTTGTGAATGCTAGTTTAATAATATGTAACCAGAGCATTTATATATGTGCATCTGAGAGACTGATGTTTGCTGGAGTGGCCACCATGGCGTTTTGCAGGTTGTCCTCTGCCTGAAAAATCGTGTGTGGTTGCCACATAACCTGTCCACATGTGCAGCTGCTCCCATTTGCCCAGTGTAGTCAACTATGACTACCTCTGCTGCCTCCAAAGGGAGTGAGCAACTAGAGACACTAATGAGAGAGGCCTCTAACGTGTATTACAAGTGGTGGGAAAGCAGAAGGTGACAGAGTGGAACAAGTGGCTGAGCAAAGCAGGCTGAGTCTAGAAGGATCACCTCCAAGGCGCTGGGGTAATGCATAGAGCGAGAGGGGGTGGCTGCAGAGTACATTTGCCGGAGAGCATAAGCAGGTCGTCTCTGCAGTTCCTGTCTTGTCTTCCTTTCAGGTCTGGTCGTGCTGGGATGGTAACACTGCTCTTTAGGGTTGTTCGTACTGAGAGTCTTCTGGGGCTCTGGAAGGGTGTCTCTCCAGTAAGTGGCTGTTTTAACCCTGACTTCTAAAACAAATACATGAATAAACCTACTGTTTATTACTAACTATGGACTGGATTTAAATAGCCAGCTCTTGTATAATTATGAATGAAACCATGTGATTTAGATGGTAAAAAACTATTTTCAGGAGTTAATGTTGTGAATTCCACTGATTAGGTCGTAGCAGTTGCTGTGGATTTGCAGTCCTGAGCAGCTGAATACTTGAATACCGTTGCAAATGTGGGGTGGCAACTGCACCAACCTCATTTTGTTTTGAAACATCTTGTTCCTAGAAAACGGTGGTTGAGGAATGCATTAAATCCTGGCATCATTTGAATCAGCTGGCTCCCAATGCTGTAAATTATTTTTACCTTGTCTTCTCTCCTCAGCATGTTAGCTGAGGAAAAATCACTAAAGTGATTTTTTTGTTTTGGTGCAAAGCTTCCTGTCAAGTTTAACAGTCTGTGGAATGTTCTGTAGTACATTTTGTCTTATGTGTGCTTTTGCTTTCTTTGTCTGCTTCTGTTTCTCCTGAAGTCCTTTGCAAGATGTATTCCTGGCGTTGGGATTTACTTCAGCACTTTGTACATGATGAAGCAAAAGTTTCTAGTAGACCGTTCACCCACAGCCCTGGAGTCTGTCTTTCTGGGTGCCACCGCACGTGCAGTATCTGGGATTTGCATGTTGCCAGTGACTGTAGTGAAGACTCGATATGAGGTGAGTGTGACTTTCTAATTAATTCCCTGTTGATGATGTCACACCCCTTCCTCATGATGAAAAAGAAATTCTTCTGTCTGGAGAAGGTTGCTGCCACTTGAGTACAGTCAGGGATGTAATGCTGATTTCATCCTGGTTCACACATTGTGCAGGAAAAGCCACGCACTGATTTTTAGGTGAGAAACGTAAGATGAAACAGAACTCACTCTGAGATTTTTAACTTCCAGTTGTATACAAAGTGTAATTTTAGCTTCTTTCTTATCTTACCTTCTGGAAGGATTGTTTTAAAGGCTGAGGTAGGCAGAACCCAGTTTTTGTCTTGATCTCAGATATCACATGGAGCGCGTACCAACACTTGTTTGGACAGGATGGCCTTGGGGTGTGTGTAGTGCTCCTTGGCCTGTGCCTGGTACAGGGATGACTGATTATTGTCTTCCACGGCAGAGTGGAAGCTTCGGCTATGGGAGTGTATATGGAGCTCTGAAGAGTATCTATCAGACGGAAGGAGCTCGTGGCATGTTCAGTGGGCTCACCGCAACGCTGCTGCGGGATGCACCCTTCTCTGGGATCTACCTGATGTTCTACACACAGACCAAAAACTTCACACCTCAGGGTAAGGCTGTAGTGGGAGATGTTGCTTTTCTCGCTTCTTGCCCTGCACTTGACTGCCTGCATGCTCTGCTTATTGCCCTCTACCTCAGTAGTTAAATTAGTGTCTTGTAGGGCTTTAGGTGGGAAATTCACTTTTTCCTGTGGACAATGTCAGATCTATAGCACAGGTCAGTGTGGGGATGGAAATTGGCTCTAAACTGATTGATTGTCTTTATGAAGACTGATGCATAAGGTGGGTTAGTGAACAGTTGAAAGAGAGGATGTGTTTAGCCATCCTTTCTGCTGATGGCTGTCTTCTGTACTAATCAGTTTCCACTAACTCGGCATTTCTCTGATGTTAGACCTGGCTGGGGCAACACCTGTACAATCTTCCTTCTCTGGGTTCTTGTCAAATTCAGATCCCCAGCAAGTGAGGCTTTTTAATAGTGCTAACTTTTGACTTTTAGCTGCTTTTCCCCTTGAAAGGTTTCTCTACCCTTCATGAATTTTAACTTCTCTTAGACCTCAAGGTTGACTTAATCATTCAGTAGCTTTTCATTTGTCATGCAGCATGAGTATTCCTGGCCTCTTGTGTCTGAGTGTGTTCCCTTTGCTGTGTTGCAGACCGGCTGGATCCAGTGCTTCTGCCCTTGCTCAATTTTGGCTGTGGGATCTTTGCGGGAATCTTGGCCTCGCTGGCAACACAGCCTGCTGATGTCATCAAAACACACATGCAGCTGTCCCCCCAAAAGTACCGTAGGACAAGCCAGGCCATTGTCTTCATCTACAAGGTGAGGTGAATCCCCTCTAATATGTGCAATCACAGGCCTCACTTCTGATCTCTTCAGCTGAAGCACAGCTATGATAAGGAAGTTGTTGTCTTTTAAAGTGAACGACTGTGACTGTGACTGTGCTCTTACAGTCAGGCTAACCAGTGTCACATTTTCAGAAGCTGAGGTGAGTCATGCTGTGGGAGACTGAGGCTGAATCTCTTGTCACTGATTTATGTGTGGACTTGTTCAGTAACAACAGGAAGGTACTCTGGTTATGGTCTGAAAGCAGTCAGAGGCTTCAGTCCATTCCTCGCTTTTCCTTGCAATTAAAGAGGCTGTTGTCACTGCTCAGATGCGTTTCTCTTGAATGGATTGCAAGGCAATGAACTTGCTATGTGATTATTCCTGCCATTCCTCAATCCTGTATCTGTTTTCACAAAATTACAGATGATGGGGAATTGGAGAGCAAGCTCAGAGTAGTGGAGCACAAAGCTGGGTGTATTGCAGCAAGTGTATCTCCACGTAGGCCTGCTTCATGTTTCAGGCTGGTGAATGATTTCACTTCAGTTCTGTCTGTTATGTATTGATTCTTACACTGGTAGTGATGGAAGGTGCTTATTTCATCTTGATTTCATTTCAGCTTAGCTTAGTACATAGTCTTGGAGGAGCTGTACTTACAGCTGCTGCTGCCTGTGGTTTATCAATGTAGGCACGTCTGTGATTATCACACTGGGGCAAAGGGTTTCTTTAGTAGGTAGTGTGAAATGCTGGCTTCAGATAGAAGACCGCTACCAAATGATTCCTTGCTGTTTGGACACTAAAAGAGAAATAAATGCCCTGGTCTGTGTCCCAGGAATGGGATAGAAATGTCCTCAAAGCCACCTGCCTTCAGAAGGGCACATCTTGGCAGGTTTGCTTTGCTTCCATATTGAACTCTATTCCTAAAAAGGAATCATTTTATTTGTGCATGGATTTTTTTGTGCATGGTACATTTTTCTCACATCAGAATGGTTTTTTACTTCAGTACTTACAAATCTCACTTTTTACAGAACAGCTAAGTGACTTTTGTAAATACAAAGCTCTTAAAACAAGGGCAAGTCATTTTCCTGAAGTGTCTTGAAACCGTTACACCCTTGCCTTCTCTTTGTTGGGCTTGTCCCCACCCATTGTCCCCACCCATTGTCCCCACCCAGGCATTCCCTTCTCCACTTTACTCCTCTTCTTGCTTTCTTGGGTAGCTATGCAATTGCACAGTGCTACAGGTTCTTCCTAAACTTTAAATGCTATTTAAGCCTGGGTCTTTCAGAAAGTGATCTGGGTCTGAGCTGAAATATATCCTGTGCTGTTCAGTGTAATAAACAATGAGAAATTAAAAGTGTAGAGGCAGATTGTAATAGATTGCTGTTTGTTTATCTCATGTTGCAGGACTTTGGATTGGTTGGCTTTTTCCGAGGTGGTGTGCCCCGTGCTCTCAGGCGGACTCTGATGGCAGCAATGGCATGGACAGTGTATGAACAGATGATGGAAAAAATGGGCTTGAAATCTTGACTGACTTGCACAAGAAATTACCAGCTATGCTCCTCCTCCTGCTTGCTGCGATCAGCTGGCACTAGGAAGTTCCCAGTTCCACAGAGGAATAAGCCTTGCTCAGCCAGGAGGAAAAAAGCCCTTCTGAGACAGGGGATTAGGCCTTTTGGCAAGTAGAGGAAAGAAGGATCAGATCTTTGTGTCATTTGATCAATGCATTCCAGAAGAACGGCACTTGCAGACTGCCATGGGAAATGGCAGGGTTTCCACGGCCTGGTAACTATGCTGAGAGAAAAGTCCCCTTTTAAAATAGCTCTGTGCTCACCACCTTTATGCAATGAGGCATTGCTGAGCAAAATTGTTTGAGGAGAAAACAGTGATTGCAGAACCTGCCAGCTTGTTCCTTGCTGGTCTGGCCGGTAAGGCCACAATGACCTACTATCTGATGTGGATCCTCCTTCCACACGTGCTTTCTTCTGGCGGGGAAGCATTGCAGACCATGGTGGGAGGCTGGATGTGTCTCAATGCTTGTATCGCAGGAGCGGGCGGAAGAGAAGCAAAGTGCTCAAGAAGAGCTAGGGATGCGGTCTCATCACTTTTGCACTGTGCATGATAGCAGAGAAGGTAACTGGAACCTCCTTGCTGTGTCGTGTGTTACTATGTAATTGAGCATCTTAACTCTTGGGAAGTGTGCTTCGGCCTCTACAGCAGTGTTTGCACAGGTATTAAGAAGCATAAGGCACTTTAGAGTTGATCGCTACCAAAGTTCTACTTGTTCTCTGAAAAACATTTTCCTGCTGGTCTGACGGTGTCAGGAACACTCAAGTGTATATTTTTTTTTTTAATCCAGTTGTACTAGAGAATTATTTGCTTCCTATTCATTTGTTAATCCTGGATCAACACCCTCAGAGCGAGCTGGTCCTTAGATGTAGCTTTTAGGGTCATAGCTCATAATGCATAAATGTATAATGGAAGCAGATGTAGATACTGGCACTCTGTATTTCCCTTAAAATCTGCTGGTGATTGCATGTGGAGTATCTCTGGGCTTTCTCTTTTCTATAAGCTTTCTCCAAAGTTTGAGACCTATGAGTGTTTGGTAGGGAACTTTAATTCTCTGGCTCCGCACAGACCCTTCACAGTTTCTCAGCTGATTATTTTCTCTTAGCAGGTAGTCCATATTTCAGTATTCCTGAGTTTAGGCTTAGAGATAAATATACTTTTTCATCCACTGTGCCTTCTTCCTCATTCCTACTTTGTTACTAAGACCTCATAGTGTGTGCTGTCCAAACCTGGGTACAGCCTGCTTCCCTCTTCACTTGTGCCTCTGTGCTGGGTGGCTGGGCTGGGACTCTTGCAGCTCTGTTGGCGATGCTGCAAAGCTGGGCATAGAAGTGTGCATCTTGCTCTGTAGTGTGCCTTGCGGAAAACATAGCTTTGGCTTTTATTTTCTTAAATATCTAGGGATGTTACAATTCACTTTAGAAACAGAGCAGATGTCTCTAAATATGAAGACGTGACGCTGTAGCTGTATGAAAAACTGGTACAACCCACCTGTTGTTTGTAAATTATAGAGTGTAATTTGCACAATCACTGCCTGCCCTGGCAAGGTCTTGAGTGCAAGAGTAGAGGGGACGTGGGTTGTAAAAGATGTTCTTTACCAGACTCCAACTCCAAGGAGGTTTGATGACTGATATGAAAGCTAAGTCTTAGTGAAGTATAAGGGCACAGGCTGGAGGCTTGGAAGGTGCTGCCTCAGCCCATCTGCGAGGGAGGACTGGCACTACACAGGGCAGGAGTCTCCAAGAATGGTGGTGGAGGGTCCTGTGTGCATGTGTCTGTGTGTTAATAATAGAGCACTGCATCAAATCATTCCACATTGTGACTGATGAGCTGTCAGATTCCCTCTGCTGCTTCTCACTGTCAAGCGTGTAGGCACATCATTTGCCAAATCCTAAATATGAAGAGCTTTTCCTTTCTTTTGGTGTCCCTCCTACCCTTAGTGACCTGAACTCGTGAGGGTGCACGAAACAATGGTAACTGCACATCCCGATGTTTGTTATCCTAAGTGCTACTGGCACAGGGCGCCAGAGAACCAAGTCTAGGATTGCTGACTGGGTGGAGTAAGGTGGCAATTACCTGAGTTACCTCATTTGTCTTCCCTAAGCATGGGATCAAACCAAATGTATTATACTGGAAGCCTGAATTTATTTGGGGCTTTCTTAATCCGGTGTGTGAGGTGGCTCTGTTGTTCATCCTGGGCTGTGGTAGTCAAGGGCTACGTATGGTGTCGCCTGCAAGGTGCTTCACAAGTATCTTAGTTCCTGATTCAGCCGTGGCAAAGCAGCGTGCAAGTTGTGCAGACAGAAACTTGAGCTCTTAAAAATGAGACAAGCGAGCAAAGAATGCCAGGTGATAAATCTTGAATTCAGTAACGTCCTCATCAGAAACTTGAAATGCAGGAATGCTTCAGTGGCTTTTATGCCCTATACTCCTGCTTAGTCAGGTAGCAATGGAAGAACTAGGGAATTTATTCTGATGTGCTGATGTCTTAAAGTCTACCAGTGTGGTTTAGGGGTGGCTTTTATGTTTTTTAAATCAGGATTCAGGCCTAAAACAGTGTTAGCTTTTTCCTTTGAGAAAGTTCTTCCGTTCCCCTCACTTTGTGGAGAATGAAGAAGCTTTTTTTTGTTGCGGTAGAGTGAAAAAATACATGCTTTTGGCTTGTGAATTAGCCTGGGCTCCTTTGAATTCAAGAAATAGAGAACCTAAACTGCACTGTGTTTCATCAACCCTTGGTGCTGCAAATCCAAAAACTTCTCTGCATGTGAGCTGGGGAGAGTGAGTTTTGTGGTGCAAGCTTGTTCAGTTTTATTATTTATTTTGTCAGGTCTCTCATATGGGGGGAAGGGAAAGCCTGAAGTAATGTTTCACTGTCCTCTGAAAGCTGTATCACACAGGCAGGCACAAAACTCTTTCTTAGCTCTGATCCTTACTATCCTTCATGCTTTTGCCTCTTCAAAAACATTGTTTCTGAACTGATTACTTCTTGATAGCTATAGCAAGTCAAGAAAAACAAGTGCCCGGACTTGAAGTTTTTAGATATATTGCCCTTGAAGTTGTATGCTTCTAATTGACAGCAAATGGTCACTACAACCTAAATGCAAAGTAAATCAAATAAGAGAACTGGACACCGGTGCTTAATCACCTACCCACATCATGACAGCAATTCAACACTAACAATCCTATCAGATAATCATTTCCAAAGACATCTTAGCTTGGATTCCAGGGAAGGGGATGTGATCCCTGCCATATATGGCAGGATTGCAGTCAGATCCCTCTCAGAATGACCTCTGTTGCTGGCTGTGCTTGCCCCTGCAGATGTGGTGTGAGAATGCAACTGGTTAACATGTTGAGGCAGTCAGTGTTTAAGTGAAGTGTAAGGACACAAGAGTGATAGCCTGATTATTTATGCTTTAGACACATCACATGTCCATTCTTCCCATGCCAATGATTTTTTTTTTCTTGCACTGTTTAAACAGAACTGGAGCTTTGGAACATTGTATAGGTTTGAGTATTGTGTTTATGTGTCTATATAAAATATTTATGTGAGAAGGTGTATGATATGTTTCTACTAAAAACTGGTTGCCAAAAGGAACCATGTCATCTCTTCAGTGTTTCTTTTTTAAAAAAAAAAAACAAAAAACAAACACCCAACCAGCCCAAACCAATCAAACCACAAGGGATGGGATGGGATGGGATGGAGGCTTAAGAAAGCAAACAAAGTTTCCCAAGATGACAGGACTGTTGCATGAATTCAGAGCCCATGCAATGCAATGCATATTCTCTTTTTCTGTGGGGTATAACATACACAGGCTGTGCTGGTACAACCTAAATCAGCTTTACTTAAAAGGAAAAAAACACATGGTGCTGGGGAACCTTGTCTTTTTCACAGATTCCTCTGCCTGCCTGCTGTGTGTGAAGACTGGTGAAAATTGAATCTCTATACCAGCTGGTGCAATACCCACCTGTAGGACAGTGGGGTTTTGAGCACTCTGGGGAGAGACCATTTCTAATCTCCTGCCAACCAGGTCTTTGCTACTGAGGCAGTCTGATCTTGGTATGGGACCAGAAATTGTGCCTGGGGCAGAATTCTCCGCTGCCAGGCCTAGCGCAAGGCAATGCTGGATTGCTGGGGTCTCCTCTTGCTGTCACAGCGTGGTCCTGGGATTTGGCCCGAGGGCAGGTTGTGCTAAGCAAAACATCGATACTATTCATACCAAGGCGTATGTCTTCTAGATGTGAAGATCCCAAACCTCTTCTCATTTTAGATGTTGCCTCAATCATGCGTTCTTACATGGAGCAATTTTCACGAAGAATTATCTGTGTGTAACAGACTTATCAGACAGCCCTGGTGTGCAGCGTTGGGCCAGCTGGGCCTGAACTGCTTGTGCAGGTACCTGATAACCAAAATTAGGCTGGCGATAGTGTCTGCTCTTAAACACGGTGCTCCCCAGAGCTCTCCTGCTGCCTTGGAGAACCTCCTCCAGTCTAGAGGGTGCTTCTGCTCACGCTGCTGACAGCTGCTCCAGCTGTGAGAAGGGATAGCAGACAGGCTCCCTACCCCTCTTGGCTGGTGGAGGGTGGGAGAAATAGAACGGGAACCATTTAAAGGCAGTGTCCTTGTAATAAAACATTGAACTACAGCTTTCCCTTTCACCTAAAAAACAGGCAAATGCTTTTTTATTTATAATGTATTATGCGCTGTGCATGATCATTGATACTAGTACTGAGCAGAAAATACTCATCTCACACACATGTATCCGTTTACTTTTGCAAAACTAATGTGGAACTCTTGAATATGCTTATCCCTTCTAGCACCACTTCTGGTTTCAAAGCACCAAGCTGATTTCCCACATTGCACCATTTCTTAATTTCCAGTTTTATCACTACAATGTGCTTTGGGACATTTCATCATAATGCATTAAGGAATTTCAGTAAAAATGTCAAAAAACCAGTAAGAGGTTTAAAATGAGACCTCCACAGCTTTTGTGACAGATGTTGGGCAATTCTAGCTTTGTAGAACTAGAAATAAGAAGGGAAGAACTAATAATAAAAACAAATAAGGGTAGAACTAGAAATAAGATTTGTCAAAGTGTCTTCCCCCGCAACGTGAAAGAAGTCATAACAAAGCTTTGAAACACAAGCCAAGATGGTATTTACAAAGAAGCATGATATTGTGCAGCTTCACTGGAGGTGGGTCGATCTCTGTTGGTTCCTTTTTATCTTCTGGAGCGTCCAGCTTCAGGGGTTCCACACCATCTCTTGGATGACACCCACTGGCACTTGCGGTGGGGTAGATACTGCTGGAACTCGGTGCCATTCAATCCATTCATCGCAGGACCTCGTTTGGCAGCAGAGTCCAGTGGCCCAGTGGCTCTCTCCCACCACTGTGACATCCTGTTACCACCCCCTGCTCCAGTTTGGATGGGAATAGACTGAACTTACTTATTTGGCATTTTTGTGTGTATTGATAAATATGTGGTTTAACTGCATGTGCGTCGGGCCCATAGATTTGGGAAATGCTTCTGCATCTGCCTTTTGCACAGAGCTGTTTTCTGCCCACAGGTTACATGCTTGATGTAATTTGTCTGCTCCCTGCACCTTTTTTTTTCCTTCCTTCCTTTTTTTTAAAAAAAATTAAAGCATCAGAAATTTCCATATTCCCTCCGGGACTGCCGATGATCCTCTGCCAAATGCAGCTTTTCTCTTGTGATGCTTAATAGCGTGTGATCTGAAAAAATCTGCACCCAAGTGCCAACCTTTGCCACTCCCCTGTGGAGCTGCCCAAGACTTTGGGAGCAGCTCTCTGGTGAGGGGGAGAGAAGTTTTGTTATGCTCCAGGCTATGTACCAGAGACCCCACTCACACAGGATGCCTGACAGGAGCCAGGGCCCTAACCGGGGGCCACTGGAACTTGTTGGGAGCGCGGGAAGCTCTGCTGCCTTGGCAGGTCAGGTGTGGGCATGTAGAATATGAACCTGCTTGTGCTTAGCTGGGACTGGGTAGAGGAAACCAAAGCTCAAGCAGAACAACCCCCTAGCAGTTGAATAAGGTGAGTAAAATCCAAACAGATAAACCTGGATAATATTAGGGGCCTTTAGGGGTGCACAGCTGCTCTTACTGAGGAATCATGTCAATAAAATCACGCATGTCCATCAGATAAAGGTAGCAGGAATGCCAGATTTGCATACGGATGTCGCCACTGAATGCCTGGTCCCTGCAGCTGTTGCGTAGCCTGCGATGAGAATGGCAGGGTGCACCACCGCGGGGGGTCTTCAACCGTTTCACTGACTGCTGTCAGTGACCAACAGTAGTTTGCACCAGAGAAGCAGGAACATCTCTGTCCTTCATGGTCAAGCTCACTGCATTTAATATCAGCTTCCATATCTTTGTTAATCGGATATGGTGTTTAAGCAGTAAGAAGTTTCTCTCAGTTAAGGACTATTTTGAAGCTAACTCAACTTTAACAAAGCAATGTCGGCCGCGCTCTTCATTTATTATGTAACCAAATTCAGTGTGAATCGTGACAGGAGAGACATGGTCTAAAACAGACAGTAAGACAGATATGCTTCTACCTGGGGGACATGTTCACTGGTGACAGAGATTTATTTTGAAGTGTGTCAGCACACAGTTAAAAAAGAACCCTAACTTTCAGGTTGTTTGAGAAAATAATTAGAAATACTTTACTGCCAAGCTTTAGCATGACTCTTCCAAGCTCTCACGTGGGCTGTGGAGCTCATGGTCTACCAAACTGTGAGGGCCCGAACTGTAACAAGAAATTAATTAAGTATTAGAGATTCCAGAGGAGTCTGGAATGGTTACCAGTGGCACTCCTTTGCCAACATCATATTTTCGGCAATATTCTTTACTGAACTTCCAATCGTTATGTGCAAATATACTTTTATTATTTATGATTATGCAGAAGAGCTCCCCAGACTAAATCCATGGCACAAGCTACAGTAACACCCCCACCTCGCATCTTTGCCCCCCCCCAGCTGATCTTCATATCATGCTCCTGTCAAGGAGATGCAGGTTGTACACAGCCCCAACAGGTCAGCTCTCGCTGGCCCCGGCGCGCTTACCCAAGCGCAACAAGAGTCTAAAACCTGTTTGCTAGCCGTGTAATAGCTCATGTTCTTGCTGGGAGCTCACTTATTTGCTGAGTTTTGGTTTACCTGCCTTTGTCACCACCGTGAGGCAAGCGTGTGACTTACTCTCTTAAAGAATATTCTGAAACCGATCCGGTAATCTTGCTAATTAAGATCCTCTACCGAGCACACAGGAAAGAAGAACAGCGTGAGAGCCAGCTCCGGACTCGCAGCTTGAAGTTGTGGTGGGAAGGGTGGGAAGCGGCTGACAGTCAGCGCACAAACCTGCTGCTCGCCACACCGGGGCAAGGTCTCACTTTACGGGAGGAGAAGAACATACGCGAGGCGATGTTGTAACCCGCTACGTAAATAACCTCGTCCAGAGCGAACCTAGCACGCAGGCGGGGGCTCTTGGGAGGTCTGGTGCCCAACCTATAGTTACGTTAAGTTAACGGAGGTGAGAGCAAACCCCACTCCTGGAAACATTCAAGGCCTGGTTGGACCGGGCTCTGAGCAACCTGATCTGGTTAGCGATGTCCCTGCTCACTGCGGGGGTGTTGGGCTAGATGACCTCTAGGGGTCCCTTCCAACCCAAAACATTCTATGATTCTATGATAAAGGAGCGCTGTTTTTATAAAGACGCGAACTATTACTTGCAGAAGGCACTGGCAATAGCATCTTGCACCATCCAGAAATTTCTCCAGAAATTTTCTCTTTCCTAAGAAACTCTGCCCTCTGGCCTGTGCCTGCTCCCCGAGGAGAGGAGAAAGATGACGGAGCGTGTCACGTCCCATCACTTTCTGCTGCTTCTTTAAAAGCAAACAAACAAAAAACCCTCCCCCAGAGGGGAAGCGATCCCGTTAACGCTCGCGGCAGAGCGGCGTTCGGTGCCGATTCAGCCCACTTTTACGTGTCATTTGTAATTTCCCGGGACGGGGGCGGGAAAGAGCTCGGGGAGAGCGGAAACTCCCGGGCTCGAACCCTCCGCGGGGTCCGGAGGCGACACCGCTTTAAGGCGGCCCCGCCCCCGTCGCTAAGCCCCGCCCATCTCACAGCGACCACGCCCCCGTCGCCAGGCCACGCCCACCCCGGAGACGGCCCCGCCCCCGTCGATAGGCCACGCCCACCCCGGCACCCGGCAGAGCCACGCCCTCCCCGCGGCTCCCCATTGGCCAGAGAGGCTATATATAAGCCTCTGGCGGAAGCGTGCGTCCTTTCCGTTCCGCGCCCTCCCAGGCCTTCACACGGCGTTGTCAGCGTGAGTCCGGGCCGCCGGTTCGGGGTGCTCGGGGGCGGCGGTGGTTTGTGCGCCCCGCGGCGCTGGCGGCGGGGCTCCTGCGCGCCCCTGCGCGCCGCCAGCGGCCGGGCCTGGCCTGGCTGAGGCGCGGGGGAGGCCGAGGCCTGCCGGAACGCGGGAAGGCGGCCGGCGCAGCCAAGATGGCGGCCGGGGCGCCTGTCGGGCGCGTTGGCCCGGGCCCTCGTGGGGCGGCGGGGGGTGGGAGTCGTCGCCTGGCTGAGCCGGGTGCTTTGTGCCCGCAGGTTCCCTGTCGTTGCTTCCAAAGGGAAACCCCACAATGTCCGGAGGCCTCGATGTCCTGCAGATGAAGGAGGAGGATGTCCTCAAATTCCTCGCTGCCGGGACCCACCTGGGAGGCACCAACCTTGACTTCCAGATGGAGCAGTACATCTACAAAAGGAAAAGCGATGGTAAACCCGTAGGATGGGTGGCCCCGGGTGGGCAGCAGGGGTTTTGCGGGCACGGCTGAGGAAAGCAGGGACGTGCTAATGCTTGAGCTCTCTAGCAGTTTCTCTGTGGCCTGAAAGGTGCAGGTGTCTTTAGGGATTGAATCGCGTTATGTGGAGAAGTAGGATGAAATGTGGATTTCAGAACTTGGCTAATCGATCACAGCTGGATTTGTGCACTTCTGCTAGTTCTTGGCCATAGTAACAAGATGGTTTTAATATCTCAGTTGTCATTTCTGCTGCTCGTTTGCATTGTTCTGCAATCTGAGCTGTGTCCTCTTAAAGATCGAGGCTTATACCAGGCCCTGGTTCATGTTGATAGATGCTGGAAGGTAGGTGCTACATTAAAACTGTATGAGAGGATTTTCCTTGGAATAGCTTTCCTCTAACTGGAATTTTGGAGTACCACAGCCCTGTGGCAAGTCTAAAGGCAGAAGACTGCTATCCAGTTGTAGGATCTTGCATTTGCTGGTTGCTCTAAAGCGTTTTGTCACCAATAGGTATTTACATCATCAATCTGAAGAGGACCTGGGAAAAGCTCCTCCTGGCAGCCCGTGCCATTGTTGCCATTGAGAACCCAGCTGATGTGAGCGTCATTTCTTCTAGAAATACTGGACAGGTATGGACATTTGTTGGTCATGAGGCCTGCAGTCTTGGGAGCAGGACTCTTTTGCCCTGCGTCATTGCCTGTCAGTGGCTGTTTGATGATAAAAAGCAGTAACATGAATTTGGGCTTGAGGAACACTTTTGGAAGTGTGTTTCTTGTGTTGCACTTGAAGCTTAGAAGAGATCATTTGAAACCCACCCCCCATTTCTGTTGTTTCAGGGCATTTGATAACTTGTTTTTCTTTCATATCCTCCTTTGGGTACTTTCTGTTGGATTTCTGGCATATTAGTAGTCAGCCACCTGGTGCCCCCCCACCCCCCCCAGTAATTCTGTGAGTCATTGGCGCTGCTTTTGGGGGACAGTAAGCAGCTGATACAGAAGTTTTCAAAGAAATCATTTGAGCAAGGTATAGTAATTGGTACGATTTCATCTCTAGGTTTTTAGCGAAAAAATTCTGTTGTAGAAGGGGGGAACACAACCTTTAAATAAAATCTAATTAGCTGCTGAAGTTTATCTTTGAGCTTAGTTTCTTTGGGGTAATGCAGGTGGTGCCACAAACATATAGGAAGATGATGAATGACACGGGGTGGATTTACAAAGGAAAAGCTTGGGTTCCCATGGGCTTGACCTGCACACTGTTAAAGCTTGATGCTGAGGTCAGTTTCTGGCCAATGAGCTCTCAAGTGTCGGAAGTGTGCTACAGCAAACCGGCTGGCAGGGTTTTCGCTAACACCAGGAGAGGAGCTCCCTCTATGAATGGAGTTTGATAGTAGGCCCTGCCACATGCCTGAGAAGTTGAAAGCTGTTGTGAGTGAGTAAGAACTGCCCACTGCAGTTTTAATGGATGCGGTTACAGTTTGTATTTACTACTGAGCTTTTCCTGTAATTCCTGAGTTATGCTACTGGATAGTCGTAGTAGAAACAATGGAAGAAAATTGGCTTTGCTCTTTTCATAAGCTGTTTGTTTTATTCCCCCCCTTTCATGATTTGCTTATGAGACTTTAGAGTAGAGCTTGGAACTAAATTCAGGGAAAAAAAATTTTTTTTTTTCTATATGCTGACTTCTTGCTTTTCTGGTGGATATGATCTTTTTAACTCCTGGTGTTGGTGTAGCTATTTTTAAAAGCATTTTCATTTTGTCTCATTCTGAATGTGGAGCCCCAATTTCATGGGAATTGAAACAAATAGTTTAAGTAAATTTCATGCGTGTTCACTGACAGCGTACCTGGGTGACTCAGTTGAAATGCAGTTTTCCTGCTTCACCTTTTTTGCAGCGTGCTGTTCTGAAGTTTGCTGCTGCTACTGGGGCTACTCCCATTGCTGGACGTTTCACCCCCGGTACCTTCACGAATCAGATCCAAGCGGCTTTCCGTGAGCCACGGCTCCTGGTTGTTACGGACCCCCGGGCTGATCATCAGCCGCTGACGGAGGCGTCTTACGTCAACATCCCCACCATCGCGCTGTGCAACACCGACTCCCCCCTGCGATACGTGGATATCGCGATTCCCTGCAACAACAAGGTAATGGTTTTGTTGCAGCATTCAAAGCTGCTTCCTCCAGAGCATGCCCTAGGTTGCCAGGTGGATGCAGGGGGGAGGGTTGGCTTGTACCTCATGTGTCTCCTGGGGTGAGGAGCCATTTAAGACCTGTTGCAAGCTAGCAGGTGGGTAGGGAGGAGGAGATGAGCTGCACACAGTTGGAGCTTGGAGCTGAGGCCAGTTTCTGGCCAAGGAGCTCTCAAGTGTAGGACGTGTGCGATAGTAACCTGGCAGGACTTTTCGCTGACGCCATGAGGGTCTTTGTGGCCCACTGAGTGGAGTTTGATAGTCATTCTTGCCACAGTTTATGAATGTGAACGAAGGATAAAGTGAACTGATAAAGAAACTGCTCTGGAACATTACCTTGCCAGAAACCAACCTGAAAGGTAATGTCTAGCGAGATGGGAAACTATCTTTGATCTCTTGTCTAGGTGTTGTCATTCACCAAAACTAATGTAAGTCAAATCTGAGCATGTGTGTAAGATTTGGTCAAGTTTTCTATTTCTTCATTCTAGCACATGTGATGAGCATAATCCCTGTCTTTTGGACACGATTCATGTGGGGTAGTGAGCAGTATGAAGTAGTGTGAGAATTGCTTGAGGCTGCGCTGTGTACATCAAATTCAGATGCTGGTGATGGAAGTGCGCTGCGATTTCTGCAGAAACCTGAAAATGTCACTGGCAATTTGAAAAAAGTTGCCCTTTCCTCAGTTCAAGTACATAAGTCTGGGCATTAGCAAGTAATGGCTTTATCTTGCCTAGCAAGAACCTTGGATTGAGTGCAAATGAGTCTTTTGCTCCTTTGAAGAAAAAAAGATGTTTTCAAAGGTTTAGCTTCACAGAAAGTCTTGGGTACTTTCTTCTGTTCCAGGGAGCCCACTCGGTGGGTCTGATGTGGTGGATGCTGGCTCGGGAGGTCCTGCGCATGCGTGGCACTATCTCCCGCGAGCACCCATGGGAAGTCATGCCTGACTTGTACTTCTACAGGGATCCCGAGGAGGTAGGAGACCTGTGGGAGGAAGGGTGGCTGTGTGGGATGTCCTGCCTGGGCTCCTGCCCCACTGTCCTGTGTGCCTGCAGCTTTTGCCCCTGCAATAATTGCACTTCATGCTTTCGGTGGTGGTGAATTAGGCTTGCCTGTTGTTGGTTGGTGTGTTTCGGGTGGTATGTGATTGATCATGAGGGTGGTGAGGTGTTTCTGGGAGACTCAGGCTATGCTCTTCCATCGCAGATCGAAAAGGAGGAGCAGGCTGCTGCTGAGAAGGCGGTTACAAAGGAGGAGTTCCAGACCGAATGGACGGCCCCAGCTCCTGAATTCACTGCTCCTCCCCAGCCTGAGGTTGCAGATTGGTCTGAGGGAGTGCAGGTCCCATCTGTGCCCATCCAGCAGTTCCCCACAGGTGGGTTTGGGGGATGTCTGTTGGGAAGGGGGGATGTCTGTTGGGAAGGGGGGCGCGTGTTGGAGCGGCTGGGAAGGGCTGGGGCGCACTGAACGTTGTTGTCTTGGCCATTGCAGAGGACTGGAGCGCCCAGCCTGCCACCGAGGACTGGTCGGCAGCCCCCACTGCCCAGGCGACCGAGTGGGTTGGCACTGCCACGGAGTGGTCTTAACTTCAGCCCCGCTATACCGCGAGAGAAATAAAGGCTGGTTTAATACACACCGTGCTCAGTGCTGCTTTCATAAAACTTGCTGGCAGGTGAAAT
>BOSO01012600.1:22051-89085 GCA_018403395.1 Gorsachius goisagi | reverse complement strand
AGGGAGGGATGACGTCACCGGGTGATGTGAGGGGCAGGGCTGGTTTTCCCACCACGCCCCACGCACAGGGGAGGTGGAGCCAGGCTTGCCCCAAGCAGGCATCTCGTTGCCTCCACCCGGGGTTTCACCGGTAGGTGTGGTGGGAACTCCTGCCATGAACCCAGCAGCTCTGGCGTCCCCGTTACTGACTGCTTCCTCAGAAATGCGTAACCCTCAGAACTACCCCCGTCCCCCCTATGTATTCGTCTGCTTTAACCGGAGGATTATATTTCAACACTAACGGGAGGTGGACCCTTCACCCGGAGCAATGGGGGCTTTGTTGGAGGTGGAGATATGTTCAAACCAGATCCCTCTTCCCGTATCGCTGTGGTCTCGGTATTCTCCTTTTTCTGCTTTCAGCCAGGCCAATCAAAGGGTGTTTTCCCTTCGTGCACAAGCTTGTTTGCTTTTACTCTAAGATGCATGTTAGCAGCAGAAAACCCTATAGCAAGCTACGTATATTACTGCACGCTATCTGTCCAAAGGAAGCCGATCTTTTTTCCTGTTGTCTTTAACTATTAGATACGAGGCAACTGACGGTAATGTTAAGGATGAATGGCTTTTAGCAGAGAGGCACGTGGGCGCTTTACTGTTTGGCCCTAAAAGGTGCACCATTTTTCAGGTGTGCGTTTCTGGCATGTCCTCGAGCCTTCTGCTTTCCAGCACCCAGCAGTGGGAGGCTCCGTTGTGCTGCCTGAGGTCCGTACCTGCATGCCGGGCTGGGGTGGGAGCCTCTTCACTTTGGGAGTCTCTGGGTGGGTGCTGTAGCTGGACCAGGGACAGCCTGTACAGCGGCTTCTGATTCGCTCCCCAGCTCTGAGATTGCCCAAAATAACTCATTGCCCTGGCCTTTCTTTTCACCCTTCCACATGAAAAGTTTCTGGGCTTAGGGCAGAGGCTTAGCCCTCTGTTCTTTGAGTCACTGTTACTGCTATTTTGCCATCTCTCCTCTTTATCTGCTTTGTAACCTCCTTCATGTGAGTATGTTCCAGATACTGAGAATATGGCGGTCAGCAGACGGCTCCTGTGTAGGTGATGGGGCTGTTGTACATCAGTGGTAGCTGCATCTGAGTGCTTGTTACTGAAATGCTTCTGGCACGTTACCACATTGTGATTGGTTTTCATCTCAGGATTTCCTAAAGTATCACTTTGACTTCTGTGGCAAGTGTCTTTTTTAGGACCAAGGACTGCCAGCGAGAGGTGGATCCATGCAGCCGGGGCAAAGAAGGTCAGGAGCCGGATCTCTGCGTGTGGATTCAGAATGACCTTGTCTGACTGGGGCTGTGCGGAGGGGATGCATAGCAGCCCTGTAGAACAGGAGGCAGCCTTGGCTGCAGCAACAGAAGGCACATTGCAGGAAGGCTGCCTTCCTCAGTATGCCGGGGGCGCAGGGGAGGTGAGGCCTTGGCACAGGGGCTGGAGGCAGCAGCAAGGAAATGGCAGATTTTACATCTGCCAGAGCTTCCCCTGGAGCAAATACTGGCGGATATGATCTATTGAGGCAGTGCAGAGGGTTGGGAAGAGGAGCTAGGAGCAAATCCTAGAGACGGTGGCTTCTTTATTGTTGCAATTTTTTCTGGCAAATGCAGTGTTGATATTGGAAAAAGAACGGGAGAGAACTTGTAACCATGTTCTTCTGGATTGATGTGATCTGACCCAAGACGGCTTGGGCCAAGGTCTCCGTGCACTGAAAACACTTTCTTTCCCTGCAGGGTCTGGCAGTGTTCCCTTTCTCTACAACCTTCTTTTTGTATTTGGTTTAGGTTGGTTGAACTGGGTTAGATATGCTTCTTAGGATAGCCTTTCTCTTCCACATTTGGTCTTAACAGGAGCTAGCTAAAGTTGCTGAGCATCGCAGAACCCCTCTGGAGAAATGAGTCCTTGCCAATATTCTACTATCTGGTCCACGAATCTGACACACTCATGTGCTTTCTAATTCCCTCCCTAATTTATGTGCCCCCACTCATAGATGTTCCTTTTCTTCTCCAGTAATTTCTTTGCCCAAGTAATCACATGATATTTTTAGTGTTCAAGTATTGTTGTAGGGTTACATCAAGACTTTTCTTTTGGAGGAAGCAAAAGGCTTTATGCACAGTTGAAGAGGCTCAGCTGCGTGTTACCTGAATCCAGGCTGCAAAAGTGTTCCACTCTTTCCATCTGTAGCCTGTTTTGCTTGGTGAAACGGTGAAAATAGTTGTAGGATGACTGATGCTGTCTTTTAGGAGTATGGTGTACTCATATTGGAAGCATGTTTACCAGAATCAGTGTGCAGCATATAAGTATGCAAAGGAAAGCGAGTTGTGTGCATGGTTGCTGAATTCACCTCACTGCTCCTCTTGGGAGGCTTCCTCCCCACCCAGGAGTGCCAAGATGCAGTTGGAATGGATCTTGTAATTTTAAATATATTTTTTTCCTTACTTGGGTTAATAGCATCCAGGTGCAGACAGACTTCACGTGGAGTAAAGCACATGGTAAACGTGCAATTGTTGTGAACTTGGCACTTGCCAAAGCTGTGTATCTTGAACCTTCTCAGGACAGGTGAACCCTGTTGTCTTGAATACATGCATCCTAGCAGAGGAGGAAAAACATTTCAGGTTTGCCTCATCATCGCTGTAGTACCAAGGAGTTGCTGGGGCATCTCCCCACTGCCCTGCAGCTTCCACAGAGACATTGGCCAGCATTGCAGGCAAAATTTCTTTCCTCTAGCCAATGCTTGGTACTGTCAGCTCCCAGCCCTCACAGCCTAGAGTTTGTGAAAACCACAAAGCCTGGAAACTTCATCTGCATCGAGTTTGTATGACGGGTGAAGGTAGGACAGTGTATTACAGCTGTATGTAGGAATGGGAATGAAAAACATCCTCGATGATCAGCCCTGCAAAGAGGCAGGCTGTGATAAACACCTTGGGCATGGTCTTGCTATGTATGATTTCATCCACAACACTGGTTTCCTGAACTTCTTAAGTCCTGGGATGCTGATTTCTGAAGCTGTTTTTATCTGCTCTTTTAATACTTGTATTTTTAAGAATACTCGTTACCATTTTTTCTCCTGTCCAAATTTGAAAGTGTATAATTTTTATTTATACCTATTACTGTATATATTCAATAGCCACTGATGAATAAAACTACATAATGAAGTTATTTTTTTGTTCTAGTTATCTCTGTAGTCAAAATAACATATTTTCCGGGCTGCTACTTAAAACCTCAGTTTATCAAGTGTTCATAAAGCCTGAGTTTACCTAGTTTGTCTCTTATGTGAGAGAGTCCTAAATATTTCTGTCAGTGTTTGTTTCACTGGCTACAGGATTACTGGTTTTGCTAGTACTGTTCAAGCATTAAATAAATATTCAAGAATAAAATAAATCCTCTGAAGGACATTGGGTGCATCCTCTGAAATGGTGGCTCCCTAATGCTGCTTGGAAGGCCAGAGAAACCTGCTTTCGTACAGTCTCGGTGTTCATTTTAAGTGCCATTGCACTACCCCCAGAAGTTGACCTTGGGTTGAGTCAAGCAGCTTACTCCCTTCATTTTGGTACAGAGCCTTGCCAGTGACTCTTTGGCAGGAGAAGGGCTACCGCAGCACTCCTGCGCGTCTAGCACAGACCACCTTTCGGTGGCACCGCGTGCCCACCGCCCTCGGTGCGGGGGCTCGGGTTTTAACAGCAGGCAGCCCAGGCGAAGAGGGAATGAGAGATGCATTGTATGAGCTGGAACTGAATGCTGAGTGCTTTTCAGGTGTTCAAAGGGACTATACACCTACCCACCATATACGTGGGTTAGATTTAGGGTTATGCAAAGCAGGGAGCTGAGCATAGGAAGAAGCGTGGCAGGTTGCACAACCCGGAGCTCGTCTGCCACGAGGATGGTGGCATCAAAGGCTGGGGACAAGCTTGTGCCATAGCCATATGCACAGATGCTGCTCTTTCCTGTGCTGTGGCTGAAAACCCTGTGGTGTTGCCATAAAACCTCGAAAGCTGCTGTGAAGCTCACACCTGTAATTATCACCTGCAATGATAAACTCATTAGCCTTGCCCAAGAAGCTAGTTCTGCTCCCAGAGGCTGTTTGCCGCATCACCTCTGGAGAGCCGTGGGGATGCTGAGAGCAAAGGAGGCAGCCTGGATATTTGCCTTTTGGCTCTGAACTAGCTCAGGACCGAAGCAAAGCAGGTGATGACCATACCGGCGTTTAGCTGCTCTCAGACACAGGTCTGTTGACAAAAGTGGCTTTCTGGGGACAGGCAAACACCCGAGCATGGGTCCTGCCTGGCAGGTTTCAGATGGATGCTGGTGGGGGGTTGCACGGTTGCAAAATGCGAGGGTGCAGATAATTTCCAAGACCCCAGTAGATGGGGCTGTTATTCCTGGTTTGACGCTTTGTGGCTGCTGCTGGCAGCCTGGCTGGAGAGCTGGACAGGGCAGGCACCGGCCAAGGGAAGGATGGCTTCGTAAGCACGCCTGGGCATTTTGGGGTGACTCGCTGTGGTGAAAGACTGCCTGCTCCTCCTAAACATCCCAGCTGCCATTCAGTGCTGCAGGAGAGACTTAATACCATCGCAAATCCCCTGGCTACAGGGACTCGTGGAGAAGGGTCTTCCAGCACCAGCCTCTGTCTCTTGCAGTTGGAGTAGAGCTGGTCCCGCCGGTGCTTACCCTGCCTCTTGCCTGGCTTCTTGACTTCCCTGCAGCAGGATGGTGCCCTCTTACAGGGATCATAATACACTTTTTGTGGAAAAAACAAACCCTACTCTCTTTCTATACACGTCTGAGTGTTAAACTTGTTGCCTCCATGCTCCACTGCAATCCTTGATCTTGCTTTTAAATTTCCCCAAGAAAGCAAGCATAGGATGCTGCTGGCTTCCAGTGCAGAGAAACATGGTGCTCCTAGCTGAAGGTGCCTTGGAAACTTTCTAGCTCATCCGTCCTGCTCAGCTTATTGCTTCCAGCATTTCTAGCGTGACTTGTCTCCTCCCCAGTACTCCCAAAGCTCACAGGCGTGAAATTCACTGCACCTGTTGGCTTTGCTTAAAGAGGCAAAAATTAAGCAGCACATGTAGAGAGGGAATCAGAGTGTCATTTTCCTTCACTTGTTATTTTGCCGTTAGAGGCTCTAACTCGAGAGGCAAGATAAAAAAAAAAAAGCCACTATCACTTCCCTCTCCACAGTGTCCTTTCTGGAGGCTCCTTTAAGCCACTTACCTGCTCCCAGCTGAGTAAAGTTTTACGAGGCCCAGGTGCCAGGGGTTGGAGCATCTCCTCCCCTTTGCTCACAAGGACTGGTGTGGGGTAAGAGTGAGCGTGCTGTTGGCTTTTCTCCTTGGCTTTGCGAGGCAAACCTACTTTGTCTGAGTACTGCAAGCAGCCAGTGGTTCTCCATCAGCTCCTTCAGGAGGACTGAGAAGTCTAGCCAAGGGTTCAACTCTTTGAAGAGTTTTGAGTTTATTTTTAAGTCTTAATTTTGTTTGCCTAAGCGTGGCTTGGATTCCTCCTTGACTTCTAGGCTCCTCCTGCACCTTGTTTTAAATTTTATTTTCCTTCTGTGAAAGCTGTGTGTTTGTGTTTTTGCTTCAAAATGAGAACTGGGATTTCTTGAACCGTATCTTGAATACAGAAGCATGAACTTCACTAAAATGTCAAACCTGAGGCTTGGCGATATAAAATGCTGCAAGTTGTCAATGCCGCAAGTTATCAACGCTGCAAATTATCAATGCTGCCCAGGTGGGATGAGCGCTCTGTCCTCTTGCGGCGGCAGGTTGGTCTGTGCTGGCTCTGCTCCCCTGGGAACTGGGAGACGGAGGTTGCTCTGTCCAGGTAAGTGTCAAACCTTTGCATTTATTTAATTTTTATTTTGAATCTTGAAAGTCTGTTCTTCTACTGTTACAAGAATAGTGGACTGACCTTCCCTTCTAGTGCCTGTCTGGTGGGCACCTGTGTTAGAGCAGAGCATTTCTCAGCTGGCGGCGGCCTGGGAAAGGCTTGGTGTGCACGTGTGACCCCGTGCATGTCCTGGGACGCGAGGGCTGCTGTACGAGACTCTGCTGTCTTCTGGGACTGTGGCTTTGTGATTAGTGACTCTTGGGGCTCTTCTGCTAATAAGGTAACTGCAACACAAAATACGGAGGAGAACAGTGATTGCTTCCTCTGGGGCAACATAAGACAGAGGGGAATAACGAAGGGACCAGGCACAGAGCAGCCATCTCTTTCCTGGCTGAGGCTGGGGGTGAGCTCAGCGGTCACGGTAGCTGCTCAGGCAATGTGTTGCTGGTACCACTGGGACTCCTGCAGCAAACGTGTGCTTGGTACATCTTCCTGGGCTAGGTGAGGTTTAACGGAGGCTGCCTAGGATGTGTCTTGGTGATGTGGAGCCCCCATGTCCCACCTCTCTGGTGCTGGCAGGCTGTGTTTCTTATGGGGTAGGTTTGGGATAAGTGTTTGATGCAGGGCGAGGAGAGCTCTCCCACCATGTTGGGGTTTGTGGACCCATTTAGGGGCTCCCTGGCAATAGGGGCTCTGAGTTTCAGGCTGGTGCCTTGACTGACCGAGGAACAGTGCTGGTCCCAAAACCACCCTGAGGGTCTCGCCCACAGCCAGGTTGAGCAATAGCCTTGCAAATAGTTTTAAACAGATATTACTTTCAGAGGCTATGCCTTGCATCCCGTATTCTTCCCTCTGAACTCAAGGCCGGGACATGCCAGCAAAGGGGCACCACACCATCTGCGGGCGGCTTGCGGCTGCCAACGCATTGGCACCATCTCCCTTCCACCCAGGGAGGATAACAATCTGAAGTGCAATTAGTAAATGAACTGTGACTTAGAGGGGTTGAACTGGCACTGGCTTGGGATGTGCTCTTGGTTGGAGGCACATGATTTGGTGGCGGATGGGAGGGAACCGGGGCTGCCCGTCCCTGGGTGGGTTGCGCAGGAGGAGATGGTAGCTGTGGGGTGGTTTGGGAGGAGGAGGAGGATCAGGTTGTGCCTCTGGGGTCTCGCTGTGTTTCTTATCGGAATGGCAACAAAGAGATGTGAGCTTTGCGTGCTGTCCAGGCCAAGTCCAACCCAGAAAAACCTATTCCAGCTCTGTACAACCCCCTTATATTTTCAGATGGATATTTGTTTTTTTTTTTTTTTTTCTCCTGGACTTGGGGTTGGAGGAGTGCTGTGAGCAATGTATGCCTGGTTCATCCCCAATGAAGTGATGGGTTTAGTTTGGATAGCCAGTTCAAACCCAGTACCTGGCTTTGGCGGCACCATGGTGGCATTATATACCCAGGTGATGACCTGTCCTGTTCCAGGACAACTTGATTAGCTCTTCAGAGCCAGCAAAAGGTCTTTAAAGCTACTAACCCTCCATGCTACTGGTGCTGGGGGAGGGCATAAGTGGCTGAAATGGTGTGTGCCTGACACTGGGCTTGCCCTGGAGATGGGTTACAGCAGATTTCTGTGCAAGGGGACCAGCTCGGTCCATGGGTCAATGCTCAGGGCAGTGCAAAGGGGGCGGTTTCCCCACTGCTGGCTCTCTGCTGCCATGGTACAATACCATGGGAAGCTGAGGAAGAGCTGCGGAGAGTTCCCCAGGCTGAGCTGCAGCTGTTTCTAAGGGAAAGCTTGCCAGTGGCTCATTATAGTTATACTTGTGTATGCAGTGTCAAAATTCTTCAGCAGCCTTCTCCTCCAAAAAGTGCTGGGCTTCCTGGGGAGCAGAAGCTTGGTTTTCCAGGGCCCTCTGCAAAACCCCTGCAGCCCTGGCCTCGGGGCCATTTCCTCACCCCAGCAGCTGCTGACGGAGCTGGGGGACCCGTGGGCTGCAGTGGTGCTGTGGTCACAGCAGCGAAACTCTGCTTCATGTTCAGGTGGTGTCTGTGCCGCTGTGCACAGGCTACCGTACCAAAGTGCTCCGGCTAATGAAGAAGGCATGGTTTTTATTATGGTTTTTTTTGGTTGTGTGGTGGTGTGGGGTTTTTTTTTTGACTCTCTACCTGGCCCTGAGCCTTCCTGGTACCTGATTTAGACAAATCTGATAATAACCTTCATATTTTGAAGGTCCTAAACATCTGCTCAGGCACTGAATTATTTACCGCTGCTGCTATGTAAAAAAAAAAAAAAAAAGTCCCATATGTGTGAAATGTTTCTTAATTAGAGGAAGGTTTGGATCTGCAACCTTTTGCAGAAGCAGCCTTGGTTCCCCTAAACAGCTTTGCTTTGAGGGAGAATGGAGAAAGGGGGAGGACAGCTGTTTCTGCAGCTGCTGTTCCCTAGTAAAATAGGGTTACTAACTCATTTTTAATAATGTTCCACCTGCTAACTAACCTGATCTGCACACTTGATCACTGTGATGGTTTTGCCCATCCTCGGAGCAGTCCCGGTAACAGTGCTATACCCCTATGGTTGTTTTTATTTTATCTTCAACTGAGCTGAAGTTGTGGGGGTTTTTTTCTCCCTCCCACATTGCCTGGAGAGAGATGGTATTGTCAGCTTTGCTCGGTTCCCACCAGAGAAGCTCTCCTCGCCTCCATTCCTGCTTTGATATCCTGCAGCTGTTTCCTTGCAACACTTTTTCACTGCTTTGTATGCAGCAGTGTTGGCCCCAAGGTGGGTGCAGTGCTGCTGAATTTCTAACCCATCCGCTTGCTATGCCTGGAGCCAAACCCTCCTGATTTCCCAGCTCTGTCACCTGGGTTAAATGATGCTAAAACCCACTCTGGATCCCTTGGTCATGAGATGCTGGGGAGCCCATCTGGGCTCAGCCCTGGGGGCTCTCATGTCCAGCTGGCAGTCTCCTGCCCGGGTCTGGTCCCCAGGAGGTGGGGAGAGACCCTCTGTGCTTACCCCTCTCCTCTCCTTGCCTCCTCTGCCACCTTTGTCTGGTTTTTGCCCGTCTGGCCTTTTCATGGGCGTTTGATGCTGATACACACCAAGCTTTTGTCCACTGGGAAATGGCATCTGTCCATCTGTCCCTGCGTGGCTGTGGGCTCTCCTCCCTCTGCCTGCACGCTGCCATGGGAGGATGCTCGGTGCACTGGCTGCAAACGCATCTCTTTGCCTCAGCACTTTCCAGTTTTGCTGTGAATCGTGAAAGAGTGGTGTAGAAGATAATATCAATCCTGAAACGTTTCAAAATCCTTTCATCTTTATCTCGGTGCCTGTGTGGAGACGTGCATACACAGACTGCCTCCCAGCATGTGGGAGCTTAGTGGCCTCTGTTTGCCAAGTGCATGGAGGAGGTGGGTATTCCTGGGTAGCGCCATGTGATACTAATTCAAGATTTAGAGACAATGTTCACCACTGGTTTTGCCTGTTTGTAGATGGCTGAGTTGAAGGGGACCCAGGGAGCTGGGTCCTGTGGTTGGAAATGAATGATTGCAGCAAAGCTGAGCCTCCCACAAGCACATTAGCTTGCCACAGCCTAGCGTTGCATTGGTATAGTCCATTTAAAACTTGATGCTGAATTCTGATTCAGCAATGATGACTGTGTTGTGTGAGAAATGGGCTGGGACCTAGAAATCCTCGGTTTCCAGAGTTGCCTTTATCTCTAGGGAAAAACCGTGTCTGAGCATTTGTGAGAGATAATGCCTTGGCTGCAGATGAAACGGGGCTGCCACCTGCCAAAGGGCAAGCTGCTGCCTCGGGGCTTAGGTGAGTGGCAAGAAAAGCGTGATGGAGAGAAAAAAAAATCCCCATGGCTGTCAGGCTGGAGAGCTGATAACGTTGCATGCAGCACAAATCAAAATGGGTGGGATCACTCTTTAAAGCTTTTTGGTGAGCACTTTGGTGGGGTGTGGTGTGTGTGTTTTTTTTTTTTTTTTTGTCAGGAGGTGGCTGCTTTGAAGAGACATGGTTTAGAGACATAGTGGGGTCAGGCTTCAAAGGTCCCCGTCTGGCCTGCTTTGGTGGCAGCGAAACCACCTGATATATGGTCATGGAGAGGGGTCCGAGCATGCTGGGATACAGAAAGGTGGGAGACTTGCTGCACCCACAGCCTGATGGGATGAAGTCAGGGGCCTGCAGGACATTAGATCGAGTCTTAGTGCATCTGCACCAGCGTGGAAGCCACCACGATGCTCCCGGTGCTGGCAGAGCCCCGGTCCAGCTGGGCATGCCGAGCAGCATGCCTGGTGGCTGGGATAAGCTGCAAAAATACAGGTCTCCATCACCAGGAATTTTCTCTGGGCATGGTGAAATGGTTGTTCGTTGTCTTCCTCACCTAGATTTGTCAGTGAAGGTTTCTCAGGGTAGGTCTTGGTGGGTGCTGGGGCCAGTGCAACTTGTGGCCCCTGTCGCTACGATGGGTCTTGCTATGCGTGGAGCCTTTTTGTAGAGAGGTTTCTTTAGCTTAAACGTGCACCTTGAAAGAAACCAAAAATCCCTCCCCAAAACTCTGATTTGTTAGCTGGTATGAGGAAACCGTTCTCCCCCTGCCACAAGCAGTGCTGTGCAATGGAAGAGAATGAAGATCCCGAAAACGAAAGGACGTGGATTATGCACGAGACCTCTGTAGCTCAGAGTTTCAAGCAAGGTGACAATCCTATGGCTGTGAAGGTTCAAAATGTGTGATAGATGGCTTTATCTTAGTGCAGGGCCAGCTACAGGAGCAGAGGATGAAGGAGGGTTCCACAAGATAATCTCAACTGCTTGTTTGGAGTAAGTGAGGCAATCGGAAAAAAATGCTGTCAATGGTGGTGGAGTGCAATGGTTGCTCCCCTTTCTCTCCTTGGAAAGTTTTGTGTAAGCTACCTGAAAATGCAAGCTCAGATGTTGCAAAGTTCCCTTTTAGAAGGCACTTACTCTTCTTCTGGAGTAAAAAGCTGATTTTTCTGCTTTGGCAAAGCTAAGGTCCCAGTATTACAGTACTGAGTGCAAAATCAGTGCATTCGTTGCATGTCCATGAGACACTTAAACCACTTTTCTGGCTTTATGAGCAAACCTGTTTTGTGGCATCTATTTTTCTGTTCATTGTGAGTACAGAAAGCAGTTTGTCTCGTGCCACAGCCGAGCACAGTATGAAAGAAGTGGCTGAATGGCATTTTTGACCCTTGTTGGCATCCCTTTCACAGCTTGTGTTTAGCCTCATGTGTTTTGCAGAATTGACCTTTTAAATTTTATTTTTTATTTTGTTGAGGTTCCTGTTCATCAGTAATGCTGAGCAGATGCTCGGTCTTTCCATGCTTGCTCTGGCCGTGCAAACTAAAAGCTGATGCCCACGAGAGTTGCCTGTTTAAAAACAAGCCTTCTGTGAGAAGAATAATAAAAGAATTAAGCTTAGATATTTTCTTGGTTTTTACCAAAACTTTCTGGATACAAGCATTTGAGCTAGTGGCAACAGAAGATGTGAAAAATTTGCAATGCAGAGGGCTTTTCTAGTCATATATGAATGAAAACTGTGTGCTGCATAAAATGTTACTAGGAGGCTCCCACTACACACCACTGGACTTTCTTCTTTTGTGTTTGTGTTTTTTTGTTTTGTTTTTTTTTTCTTTTGAAGTTAGCCTGAGCCCCAGAGGAAGCTTGGGATAGATATAGTCTTTCAACAAAACAAATGTCTTTCAACAAAACAAATGTCAAGGGAGGGGGAAAGGGGGTTGAAAATCAATACTGAATTCTCAGACAAGTACTTATTGCTGCTCCTAACAATAGAAAAATAGGGATGAAAGCAAACACTATTGAATACTCCAATGAGTTTGTGGAGTTTAACCTCCAGTTGCGTGTGAGTAGCTGGTAAATAGGATCAAAACTCAGAGCCAAATAATCATTTTGGTCAATATGAGGATGGAGGGTTGGCATTTTTACACCCTTCACAACTGTTGTTTTCTAACAGGGGACCCCATTGTGAATCTGGTTCAGGGAAGAGAGTTGCCACCCATCTGCAGGCATCGTTGTCTGGCTGATACCATCACCCTCATATCCTGAAGCCTCTGAGCTTGCAAAAGACATTGATCGGTGGGTGAACCTGATGTATTATAATTAGAGATGAGCAGACCTTGAAAGATTAATTAGCTAATGGGTAGTTGTATGCTCCAGAATTGACAAAGTGCTTTGTAATGCTCAGCATTATTGCAGGTCTCGGGGGCCTCATTCAGAGAGCATTCAAATCCTGGAACTTGGATCTAAGTCTGCTTCTCAGGTTTTCAAAACCTGTCTGGAGTTCTCTATGGCTTCTTTTTCATGTTTCTTACTGCACTTATATTCCTTGTGCAAATAAATAAATATTCTCTACTTTTCTTCCACATGCAAGTGCATGTTTCCAGCCCCTTTCTGTTTTCTGGCAGAGGTGAGTGAGATCCAAAGCAATGTCTCCTCTTTCCAAATCGTGTTTCAATGTGAGATGAGGAGCTAAGAGAAGTGAAATCCTATTCCTCTTTATGCAATCATTCCCTAAGATACCAGAGTCTGCAGGGCAGACTGGCTGGACTGAAATCAAGGCACCGTGTTGTTTCTGCGACATCCTTCTGGACTAGCACCTTCCCCTAGCACAACATCTCCTATAGACACCTGTGGAGAAGGATGGGGGAAACAGCTTCTGTCTCCTGAAAAAAAGCCTCCTGTTGTCTAGCTTTTCTCCAGTTCAATGACTAGCTATCTCTGTGGACAACTTCCTACGTGGAGGCTCCCTGGGAGAATGAGCAACCCTGATCATCGCAACGTGCCTGGGAACAGCCAATTTGACTTTGAGCCACACACCAGGAACAGCTATTTCTACAAATAACCCGTTCACTCCTGTATTTGAAAGCAAAATGCAATGATTTAATTTCTGAAGAAATTCTGAGTTGTTCTTTTATTTGACTCTTGCTTGTATCTCCTAAAAATACTTCTCTAGGGCTCTGGCCTCTTTTTTTTTTAAGGCACAGGCATCAAAAAATGAGGTAAGTATCTATCTACAAATAAGCATAGCATGACATTTAAGCTCTTAATTCCTATGAGGAATCAGATGCCTGAATACTTTTTGTTGGTTTGGACCTGAAAAGCAGAATCCTTTTCCCAATCTGCCTCACATCTGACCTAACTGGAACGCTTTGCCCAGCTTGTTGAAGGTGGATGTTCCCAGACTGAAGGTCAAATGCTCTGTGCTCTGTCAAGCCATAGAGGAGAAGTAAGTTACTGAGTTTCCTGCCCTGAACATATTGTATGACAAGATTTGTGGCGTTTAGTGGAAAAAATTCAAGGTGAGAACTTTTAATCCCAAATATCCTAGCTGTAGTGGAATTGTTACTGGTTATATTTATGGGTTTGTTTTTACTGAAGAACACAAGTTTTTTCACAGATGTTTTTCTGAAGAACAACACATATGTGAATACCAGGTCTAAGCTGGCCAGGATGTGTTTGTGTCAACAACTGGAAGAAACTGTAGGTGTAAAAGGGCAGGTCAACCCCGAGAAGTCCTGCCACGGCGTCCTGGGAAGCCTTGTAGATCTGGAAGATATGATCCTTAAATTTCACTGGAAATCTCTACCTGGTTATCATCAGAAACTAGGCCAAAACACTTTTAGTCTCTCAGCTGTGCTGGGTGGTGTTGCTAAATTCTGAGTCATATCTAGGGATTGAAATAATGGTGCAAGTTACTGTCAATAGACTGCGAAACGAGGAGCAGAGTGGAAACCCAGGGAAAGTGGTGGTGAGGAACGCAGTGGGGTTGAAACAAAAATATGAAAGTTTGGAGGAGATAGACTGGAGGAAAGGTGTCATGAAGGATGAAATGCAGCTGATGAAACCTCCTCCTGTGCTGGTCTAGTAGGAGTCCTTGGCTCCTAGTAGTGCCTGCCATGCAGCTGGACACTGTTTTTTAAAGAATGCTTAATGCCTAAGGTACAGGGACAGCAAAAAAAAAAAAAACCCAAGCCAAAACCTTTGTTGAAATGACAGGTAAACTACTTTTATTAACTGAAGAAGCCTTTGAAGGACTGACATGCACTCACACCACAGAGTGAGCTCACCCTGCCGCTGTTGGTGGCCACAGGGCTGTGTCTTGTACGCAGTAGAATCATAGAATGTTTTGGGTTGGAAGGGACCTAGAGGTCATCAAGTCCAACCCCCCTGTAGTGAGCAGGGACATCTGCACCTGGATCAGGTTGCTCAGAGCCACAGCCAACCTGGCCTTGAATGTTTCCAGGGATGGGGTCTCCACCACCTCTCTGGGCAACCCGTTCCAGTGTTTCACCACCCTCATTGTAAAGAATTTCTTCCTCATATCCAGTCTAAACCTACCCTGCTTCAGTTTAAAACCATTGCCCCTTGTCCTGTCACAGCTGTCCCTACTAAAAAGGTTTTCCCTGTCTTTCCTATAGGCCCCCTTTAGGTACTGCAAGGCCGCAATCAGGTCCCCCCGCAGCCTTCTCTTCTCCAGGCTGAACAAGCCCAACTCTCTCAGCCTGTCCTCAGTAGTTCAGCAATGCCACGGCTGATTTTCATCCTGACCACCTCCTGTTTCCTTCATGATGAAAATCAGCGCAGTCGTTGTGGATTACAACTCCAAAGTACCACTAAGCTTCTAAACAAAGCTGGTTTAGATAGTGTAGGATAGATACAGATCATTGTGAGTGGATGGCCACCATACAGTAATCTTTTCCTACTAAAAACTATGATAGTTCATGCAGCACCTCTGTTTTAATGTCAAATGGGAGAAACGTTGCTGAGTTCATCGAGCAGCATGTGCGTAGCGTGGCTGCCCTCTCCCCCTTCCAGGGACCGGTCCTGGTGGGTACCCCCTTGGTCTGTGCTGGCCAGGGTAAGGTGCCCGGACACCCAGTGGAGGTGGCTGCGTCATGAACATGTGCGGTGGTGGGATGAACGCTGCTCCTCTCCCACCGGTCATGGGGCTGCCATTCAGGGCTGCTGCTTTGCCTTGTTTCCCGACAGGGCTGGTTCTATTAGGAGACTCTGTTTTCTTGTCTAGAGCAAAGATAATGAATGTTATTTTCTTGCAAGCAAACACTGCCTTTCTTCCTCTCCCCAGTGGATGCTGTTTCTTCTATGTGCAATAACCCAAATGTCTGGGGATTTGTCTTTGAGCATCTGAGTGAAGAAACCATAAATAGGACCGTTAGCCCCTGGCCAACAGCCAGTATGCGTCTCTGCTGCCTGAGTCCTCTTTGCGTGTTCTTATTGATGCCTTTCTAAGACATGATAGTCCTACCAGCCATGTTGGTACACCTCTAGCCATGTGGTGGTCATGGGTAATTGTTGATTTTAATCTTTATTTTCAGTGCACCCACAATGCTGCCAGCACTATTTCCATTTAAATGAGCACCCTGGGTCTGCTATGGGGGCTTGAGTTGGTCTGAACTTTCCGGCTCATCTCGGCCTGTCCAAGAAAGAGCCCATCTAAATGCGAGAGAGTGGTGGTGGCACTAGTCTGCTTTTCTTGTCTGCATCAAGATAAAAATCAAAATCTTTCACATGCATTGCACTACTCACAAATGAGAGCAGGAGGTTAGGAAATGGCTGGTTCAGGTGAAGCCTGGAGGTTCTGTCTTCCCTGAGGGTGCTTAGACCCTGGTGCCAATGCCTTCTCCTGCATCTTTCTACCCAGCTACAGACCCCCTCAGCAGAGCTTAGAGCTTGTATTTATTTGCTGTAAGACCAACACAGTCACATAAAAAGCTTCTGCCTCATTCGTAATGCATTTTCCAATGAAAACCTCAATTCAGAGAAAAGTCCGTGCCTGGCTCAACTCATCAGCCCAGAAACAACACCGGAGTTTTGGTCATCTTTCCCAGAATAAATTGCTGGTTTCATGACCCACATGGTTAATAGCTGGGATATGAATCATAACTTTGGATTACAATTCCCACACTGCGATAAGCCTGCGTGAGACATCATCTAGTCTAAAAACTTGTCCTTCCTGGGTGTCCATTGGCAGGTGGAATTCTGTAAGCAGACAAAATCTGTGCTAGTTTTACTCATCCGATCCCTTGCAAATGTGCATTGCTCCAGTTTCTCAATCTTTCCTAGTCATCATTTGGTGGCAAAAGGAGCCTTTTTCAGGTGGGGTGAGGGGAGATTGTTTAGTTTTTACCTTCTGCTTGTTTGGGGTGACTCTCACTCTTTGCACTTGGTGTAAGTAAATCCTCCAGGTCTTGCAGCACGGGGTTAGTGCTGGCTTTGTTGTTTCTCTTGTTTTTCTCCTCTTCGCGTTGCTGCATCAAAAAAACCCCATTGGGTTTACTTTGAAACTGCAGATGTAATCTGTGAAATGGTGGCCTGGTGTCATGGATGGCCTGGCTAAGTGTTTGTTCGTGTGAATGTAATCTCTTTGCCAAGTTCAAGGTGCTGAACTTTGGTCTGGTGACCAAGGGTTTTGGGGAAAGAAAGTACATCCCAGGCAGGACCAAGAGCCTGGGAAGTGACAGCTCTGCTTTTATTAGGGCAAAGCACTTGCTGATAACATGGTTTAGGTTTACAAGGCTGCCTATATGTTTCTGCAACTGCCCATCTGCCCTCCCCAGGGTTTTGGTTTGTTTTAAATGTGGACCTCTTGGGAGGGAGGGTGTCAGTGATAAATGCCAGAGGAAGAGGAGGAAGGCAGGGGGATGGGCTGTAAGGCTGTCTTTGGTTTTGCTTGCATGCATTTCAGTCTTCAGAAGATTTCCTTCTGCATGGCAGAGGGAGAAAAATACCCGGGGGCTGTTTCTGCCCAGGGCAAGCATGCTGGACAGGGAAGGGAGAGGCGGTCCTCTCTTATGCAGTGAGAAAGCTTGGATGGTCTCCACTCCAGCTCCATCCCTCCTCCCAAAAGGATGACCTGGCAGTGGAAGGAGTTGTGTGCTGGAGCCACAGAATGCAAGGTGGCTCATGGCCTTGCTACAGCTGAGAGGTCCCAACCCACAGAGGAGCCTCCATCCATGTGGCAAACCTGGCAGACTTTGGGGGCAGCCATGGCAGATCTTTCTGATCTCAGCAGGTCGTTGTGTGGGAGTCTCTGGTGGGCTCCAACTGCTCATGACCACTGCCATGACCAGGCAGCTCCCATCCCTCTCTCCCTAAGCAGTGGAGCTATGCCCCTTTCCACCTGCCCTGCTGTGTACCCCTCCTCTTGCCAGGCTTGGCTGCCTCAGCAAGCCTACAGGTGCCTGCAGGACAATCTCTGGTGGCATTTGATGGCTAACTGCCAATGTGTTTGGGGGTCCCTGCGTTATGGTCCTCTGCACGTTGCAACATCTCCCAGCTCTGGATTTCATGAGGCCCAAATCCTACCCTGCTAATTTGTGTCGTTGCATCTGTCTGTATCCTGCTTTTCCCATCTTCGTGGCAGAGACAGACACCAGCCTCCTTTGTAAAGTGCTTTGAGAATTGCTGGTAAAAAATGTTATTGCCATGTTATTTATGGCTCTTTGCTCTTCAACTTGTACAAAATCTGGCTGTGGTTTTGATAGGCTTATTGTTGTTCCTGGGAAATCTCAGGCTCCAAAACATTACTTGAACTTTGAGGTAACTTATTTTTGTAGATGGAAAGTGCAGTTTATGGGAAAACTCACTGTAGTTTTGATGTATGAAATAGCAGCCTATTATGGGATGTGACCACTCTTTGCCATTAAATGCCATCAGAGAGGACTGAACAAGCATAAAATGCATTTTCCCCTTGTGTCACTAACGTGTTCAGAAGTGAATAGCAATTTAAAAGCATATGTTGCACATCAAACTGGAAGTGCATGGTATTTCAAGGATGGTTTTGTCAGACCAGTACTTACCATTTGCATTTTCTTCTTCAGCTCTGCATTGGCTCGCTGGTACGCTTCAGCCACAGCATTTAGGTAGTAGATGGCAAGGCTACAAAACCAAACATGTTGCTGTAGTAATAGGATCAGTGGAGAGAGAAAGTTTCACAGGGAGGGAACATCTAATTTTTGCCAACCTTCTAATAGCTAGTTTTCCCACCAGCTGTCTCCAAACTGCCTTTAGAGGCTCAAGGCTTAGGAAAAATTCAGGCTGCCTTGTGGCATGGTCAGGTAAGATGGGCTGAGTCAAGTTCAGTGGCTCACTTCTGCTCAAACAGAAGAAAAATTACCATCCTGCCTGCCCTCCCGTCTCCACCATGGCTGGCCATGGGCTCCCTCTGCTTCACTAGCCTTGGCCCTTGCGTCTGTCCTTGGTGGTGAGCCCATTCAACTCATTACCTGGGTGAAAACCAACTCAACTGATAAAACGTGTGGCTTACTGCCATGGCTCAAAGAAAAATCAAAACAGACACCAGGTCACACAGGGAACTTAGAAAAAACTAGGAAAAAAGGAAAATAGTGGCAGGCAACCATCCTCAAGGCACAGTCCACCTTCCCCTTCATCCAGGACCGGCTGCCTCCTGCAGCCCAACAAGGGGCTGTCGGGAGTGAGCAGAGATGAGAGCCAAGGGCAAGCAGGAGTCACATCGATACAGAACCACTGGATTTTGTTTCAATCCCTTCTTCTGCAAAAAGGGCACACCAAAGCCAGGGGAAAAATGAGCCAAGCTGGAGGGAGCTTGAAAGGCAAGAAGGATGGGAGAGGGTGTGCTGGCAGCCAGCCCTTGGCGCACGGGGAGATGCCTGTTTTAAAACATGTCCAAGCGTCTGGGGCTGTCTCTCCACCACGGCCACTCGCCAGCCAGTAATATTTTGGTTGTCGGAAATGTCTCCTCGTGCTTTTGTAGAGTGCTTTTATTCTTCTAAATTATAAACATCAGCTGCTCAGTAACTCCAAGCCATTCCGAAGAAAAGCACCATCCGTTCAGTTCATCACTATAGATTTTTTTTTTAAAGTAGAAAATTATCTTGAAAAAGAAAAAAAAAGAAAAAGGCAGACTGGAAAAAAAAAAAAAGAGGTTTTCTGACAGTTTGTAACTTGCTTGTGTGGGTCCAGCCCAGGTTCAGCATCCTCAAACCAGGCTCGAGGATTTTGTCAGCAGAGTGCCTGACTCTATGCCCAGCATATTGGTTTCCAGGTGGGAGATCAGGAGGGGGTAGTTTAGATGGCCTTTCTTGACGCTTTTTGCAGGGGTCTGTCTGGAGGAAACACATTTGCTTCCTTTTGCCTAGTGTTAACCCAAAACTCAGTTTGGTGAGTTTGAAAATTATTTTTGATCTTTAAGGATGCAATGGTTTTACTTCTACATTGTCAAACTCCTTGCCTGGGAAATATTTTGCTTTGTAATCCAGGGCTTTGGTGCTGTTGTTCTGTTTTTGTTGTGACCAGCCGGGACGTAAGTGCCTGGAGCACCCCCGTTTTCATAAAGATAACTGGATCTACCCATTCAAAGCCATCTGGGACTCCATGCGCTCTGTTTCTGAGCTGCCTTCTCAAGTTCATTGAGTAAATGAACAAATCCATTCCCATTCCCTTTTCAGTCCTTTCTCACCCTCTGCATTAGCGATGAGCATTGTCTCCAACCGCAACAGCTTCCTTCCCTGCTGATTCCTGTGTTTAACAGGGCATTGGTGGGAAAGGTCTGAACTCACCAGGTCCCTCTCCCAAACTCTGTGAGATATGACCCCGCTCTGTCTGCAGGATAAGCCTGAGTTCCCTCTGTCCTTAGTTTATTGCAGGCTTATTGTTAAAGGGAGGTTGAGTTTGTCCAAGACTGAGCTGCCCTTAAGGTGTCTTGGGAGGGAGAGGGGAAAGGGGCAGTGCCACAGAAAGGGGATTTGGGGGGATGCCTTTGCTGCCGTCCAAATTTGCAGGTAGTCAGGCAGATTTGGACTGGGTTGTTCAGGCCAAGATTCAGAAATGCTGAAGCAGCCCTTGTGATCCTCCAAGGTGCATGCCAGTGTCCTGGGCAGATCCTACAGGTGTGCTGGATTTGCAATTGAATTCCTGATTTACACAGCTAGTGCCAGTTCCCAGAAAAGGCAGAGTAAAGCATGTCCTGGTCTGACTGTAAGCAGCAGCATGTGGAACTGTAAACTTTGCTGGGAACTCAAGTAAGCGTTAGTAGTTGGTGTTTACCCACTTTTAATGGGGTGCTTTAGATCTACCTTCCTCTAAAATGAGCCTGGGAATGCGCCCTCATGCTTGAGCTGCTTCACATGGATGCTGCGTGGCCCTGACACCCCTCTTCTCTGATTTACTGCCCCGCGAGATCTGGGGAGAGAGCGTGGGTCACTGTCCTTCTGTATCCTGCACAGTAGTTTTGAATCTCTTTGTCCTTCCCCTTGATGCAGTAAGGTGCTTCTAGCTTCTGCCAGGAAGGTCTGCAAGCCATGGCTTGAAATCTTGCTCCTGACCCAAAGGGCACTAGGTTATATGCCTATGTGCAAAGTATGTCTGCTTCTTCTTGCTCTGTTTCCTTTTTCTCTTGTCCTCAGGCAGCTAGAAACATGACCGTAAGTTTGGCACCCATGTCACCCGCTGGGCCCCATCATTGCCTGGGACCAGAAGCCAAACAGAAACAAATAGAAGAGGCATTATGGATTGCACCTGGAAAAAGAGAGGGGGTTATCATGGCTTGAGAAAATGACTTAATTCAGTCCACAGAAGTAGAAAACACACTTTTTGAGTGTCTGCCATCACAGTCAGCAGACTGTCCATTTACGATCCACCTGCTGCTCTTTGTAGAGGCTGGCTGTTATTTAGGATGCATTGTAGGTTGCCTTGCCTGCTACTTTGAGAACTGCTGACTCTCTGTTCGTCAGGACCAAATTAAGCTTCAGCAGTTGCATTTCCCTGGTTTTAATCTCTTGGCAAGCCGGATGGGGATCAGCATAAGGACCAGCTCCAGCCTGACCCTGTCTACCGGTCTGCACCATGGCAGAAGTAGCAGCAGAAGCTGAAGACTTTCAGGGAGAAGGCAGGGAACTGGGGACTTGTGTGTGATTTATAGTTACCTACTTTCTGGACAAAATGGTGAAGAGACATAAACCTAAGTTTCTGGCCACTGGTAGCCATTGGTTGCAGGACTGTAAGCACTGTTCTTTTGTTCTTCTGGCAAAACTTTAATTGGGGTAATTAGATTCTGTCCCCCTGTATATTTAGGTCATTTTTGTAGGTGTACAAACATGGTGTGCTAAATTTGAGTCTCTTAATTGTAAAGTTTCTGAGATGAGAAAAGGACCCAAGCCTTAGGAAATGTCCTTGTAGGGTAGCTATAATTTTGCCTGGGATTATCCCAGGAAAAGTTTGCATGCACATAGTGAGCAGCGCTTCTGCGAGACACCTGATGCCCTCAGGGCATGCGAGAGCTACTGCCAAAGGGCTGTAGGTCTGACTTGTCCAGGCACCATGGGGGCATCCACTTTTTTAGGGCTGTGACTCTCTCAGTAGCTGAACGACTGGAAATCACAGATATCTAATATCCTCAAAGGCCACACAGGCAGAGTTTCTGAGTGGGAAACAAGGCTGGTTTAGGTAATGTAGACATAGGGTATCTCAGTTTGCAGAGGGGATCTGGGCAGATGCAAAATGATGCCTTGAGAAGAGATGGACTGATGGGAAGGCTGTGGTGTGGGAACAGCCCAGACTGGGAGGGGATGATAAAAAAGTGTCTCTTCAGCAGATAAATTGAGTTTATGCTATTCCCTGCCCATTCTGTCAGTGGAGGAAAGGGTGGGAGGCTGTCACTGAACAAAACGTTGTTTACAAAGGTCTACCGCTCTCCCACTGCCTTTTTGGGGGTTGTATCAAAGCCTCAGAAACCTGACCTGCGACCCTTCTGTAACGGTCATCCATTTGGGATGGATAGTTCTGCAGCCTTCATCTCGTGTTTGTGGTAGTATCTGCTAGTGCTACTGTGAAGCCCGCAGGAATAAAGCAAATAACTCCGTAACATGTACGGCGGTACCGGGGATGTAGCACGAGACTTCTTGTCTCCTGCGTATATCTGATCTGATTCTTTGAGCGTGGGATCTGTCTGCACGAGTTACAGTATCTGATCATCTTTATTTCGGTTAAAATGAGTAAGTAGTTCAAGGCAGGTAGAGGGATGACAGGTCATTTTCAGTTTAATTGGGACTTTTCTCAGGCTGTTTCTATAAGAAACATTCGTAACATGGGAACTTGTATTTAACTTAATTCAATGGCGTTATCTTCCGTGTATGCAGAATAAAGGACCATGGTGCCCAAGAGTGACTGTACTGGATCAGCCCAGAGGTCCATCTACAATATGTGTGGATGCCCAAGGAAGAGTCTAAGCAGGCAAGTGTATGTAATACGCTCCCCAACCCTCTCCCTGTCTCCCACTGTTTAGTCTGGAGTATTCAGAGTTGCCTATAAAATTTGGCCAGGGCTCTCCCACTCATTTCCATTGCTGTGGAAACCTTGAAAACAATGCCAAAACTATCTTTTTAAAAAAGAATTAGAGAGAACTGCTCTGGTCCTAATGCTGCTGAAGGTGCTAGGGATTAAGCGTGGTTTCAAAGCTGAAATGATCAGACAGCACTGAAACAAGTTCTAGATGTATTATTTGGAAAAAGAAAAAACAAACAGCAAAACCCCCCCCAAAGCCTCCAAAAACCCCACAACAACCCAAACAAAACCCACACCTCTTCATATGTTTGGAATGCGTAATTTTTGAATGCCCTGGCTTGGCAGTGCTGTAAATACCACCAGCTGTGACAGAAATTGCTTCTCCAAAAGGCACCAGGCTGAGACTGTCCATTTATTTCCTGCTGGCTACTGAAAAATTTTCATATGGAAGCTGTGACAGCTTTGATATCCATAAGGCCTCTGTCAGCAGTGCGTTTCATCTACAAAGTTGTGTTTAATTGGGTCAGGAAATTAAATTTTGGGAAATTGGGTTGGGTGAAGGTGAGGGGGGGTAGGGAGCATGTGTCTGCCCTAATGCAGGCTGTTCTCTAAGCAGAAGCTGTATTTAGACCTCACTAACACCCCTGCATTTCTCTTTTCAACCTCCTCCTTCCAGTCAGGCATGTAATATTGCAAGGAAAACTTACACCATGAGCAGAATTGCAGGTATGATCAGTCCTGGATTTGCCACATAGCTGAAGATCTTGGCAACAAAAAGTGGGAAATCAAGCTCGATGGTCTCTTGGATGACTTCATACATCCTTTTCTTTCCACTGGAAAGACAAATGGCCAGTTAAGGAGTGTAGATATTCCCTGGAGGGACAAAACAGCTCCTAATCTAACGATGCTAAGTAGTGTGTTTCCTCTCTTTCATCTCAAGCATCAGCTTGCTGTTGGCCACCAAGGATTTTGAGATGCATTCAGTTTAAATAATCTATTGGTCCATCCATTCCCCCCCCCCGCCCCCCACTGATTATAAGAATAATCTTTGCTAGGCTAACTTGATCCTGGACTTAATACATTTATTTCCACATGTGGCTCCTTTATGAGTTCTGACTATTTACCCCTCTGAGATGTATAAAAAAAAATATACAGATTGCTGTAACCATACATTTCTGATCAATATCTTGTTAAATATGGCCTTTTCATGGTAGAGATGACTTTCCATATGCAAATTCCGGCTTTCTGAAATAATGAGCCAACTTGAAAAGCTGCTAAGTAATGACAAAAATAGTAAGCTGTGATTATCGCTTAATAGGAAACTCAGTGAAAGAGTCATTTAAAACCGGATTGATAAAGCAGATGAGAGTATTCTGTATGAAAGGAGAACAAATCTGTAAAAGGCTGGGTTACATAATTGACCTTCTTCTCTCCCCAGCATCTCCGGGTCTCTGAATTCAATCCAACGAGTGCTATTCCACAACTTTAGGCTTGTAGCCTCCTGGGATCTTGCAGGATTCTGCTCGGGAAGGTGTTGGACTCTGTCCTTATGATGAGAGTCAATAAAAACAAACTTGGCTAAATGGTACCCCAGCTTCATCAACTGCCTTAAGCCCAGGAGAGCTGAGCTTTCAGTCGAGTTGAGAGGGAGTGCCAAGGGTCTGAATCAGGCTGAGTGGCTTTTGAAGGGTTGATTGGGAATTGAAATAGCTCTTTCACATTGCAGATTAGTCATCTCCAAATGATAGCATGCGTGCAACAAGTTTCTTGTCAGGTCTTTTGACATTGCTCGTTGACACCTGTCCTTGTTATAGAACTGAGGGAAATTTGGTCTCTTGCCTTCTCCCCCGAGTCTTTTAGCTTTCTATTGTCATTCTCCATTAGCAAGTGGATAACCTAAAACAGTGTGTCTAGAGGAACAATTTGTTCCAAGCTGGCTCCTTGCTCAGTCAGACTCAGCAGGCCCAGGAAATGGCATTACTCAATCAAATTAGACTTTACTGGCATGTTAATCCGGTCCACTGAATGCTCTGTGCACTGCTGAGTCTGTCCTAATTAAAAAAAAAAAAAAAAGCTGCAATTCTTGAGGCACAGACCTATCCACTTCCTGCTATTTTTCAAAAAATACTCAACACGTAAAATAAATCTCGTGCTGTGGGAGTTCTTGGCTCTATGGAAGGTCTTAGAAGGAGGCTTTGGACCCCTGTTTTGCTCCCACAATGGTCCTGAGAGCCTTAGGAGTACTCTCATTGCTTTTTTTACTGGGGGCTGTACCCTGCTGTCCTGCCCCTGCTGTCCTCTGATGCTTTCATCTGCATGTGTTGCCCACAGCTGGGCATGGCCCGTTGCCTCACATTGCTAAGGACTTAACCAGATGGAGAATGGAGGCATTTCACCATCTCTGCTCAGGCCTTCTAACGTCATGAAAAGAATCCCATGTGTCAGAGCAGAAAACTGGCATTTGGGTGTTGTTTTAGTACCTGAATGGTCCACAGTCAAAGGAGGGAGGCAGGGACATGATGGTGTAAGCCACAGGCAGGAGGCTGAGGAACAGGATCAACAGCAACAGTCCCATGTAAAAATTATTAGACTTGGATGCTTTGAAGACTCTTTCATGAGGGACATTGCTACTCATGACAGCCCAGCACTGAAAATACATGGAGGTTAATAAGCGCAGCACGTTTATACCCACAAGCCCTGGTGCGTAAAAGGATCCCATCCTGAAAAGGAAAGGAGAAGGACAAGTGCTATTTTTCTGACAGACTGGAAGGGTTTTTGTTTTCAGAAGAAGGAAAAAAAAGCGTTCATGTAGTAGCAAGTTGGCCCACAAATACTGTCTGAGCAGGCTGGCTTGTGCTATCCTGTGCTCCCGGAGGAGAAGCTGTCTGCATCCACGTTAGGGTACGGTAACCGTACACTGAGGACCAGTGATGTCTCAGACCTTTCAGTGCTTGTAAAGAAAGATTTTTCAGTTTGTGATAAAAATTGCTTGGGGATAGCTTGGAAAATAGCAGGTGAGCGTAACCATCAGGGAGAGACCTCCCTGAGTCTGCAGAGATGTTGTAGAAGGGGAACAGGCAGAAATCATCAATCCGTGGCAAAAGAAACCTTGCTTCAAGAGGAGGTGTGAGGGTGCTTTGTGCTGTTGCCTGTTGCTTCCCATGCAGTCGCAGTAGCCCAGGACAGCTCCTGTTTTCCCTCCCTTGAGGCAGTTTTAGGATGTGCCTCTCCTGCCCGACCTGCTCAGTGGCCTCCGTGCCCATCCTTGCATTGACATGTAAGCTCATGGGTACCCCCAAAACCCTTTCTCAACTCCTCCCCCAGTGTGTGGACCATATTAATATGTTTTTACCACTGGGAAAAAAATGACTTAATAAAAGTGAGAGGGTTTGCAAGACTCTTCCCTGCTGCAGTTATGCCACTGCTACCCTTGGATGAATAAGGTGGCATTTTCAAATTTCCACTTTTATAGTCAAGCACAGAAAGCCAAACAATCGGAGAAACTAAATCCCAAAGGTTATTTTAGCTGACCTGGAAGATTTCTAACTCCTCTGGCAGGTTTTCTGAATAATGAAAAAAACCCATCAAAATCCAAAAACAACAACAACAAAAAAAGGAAATATCTTACCAAATCATTCCTTGGTTGAAGACCAAACCCAAAACATTGCCGCTAATGTCAAACTCGGCATAGGATGGCTGCATGGGGAAAGAAAGGAGAGTCTGTTGTTGCTAGAGGTACCTGCCATTGTTTGCTGCTGGGTATAAGGATGCTTATTTAAGGCTGGTATGAAGGGATTTCTGGGAGGGCTCCTGCTGCGTGCGTATTGCTTGAATGACCAGCAGCAGTGTGGTGAAAGCAAAATTGGAGCTACCGTGCTGTGGGCTGCTGCTTCTCTCTTGGCTTGCTGAAAATTGGAAAGATATATGGAGATGCTTAGAGTTGCTCTGTGTTCATTTCTCCCTGCTAATATAAAGCCAGCTGCGAGCAAAGGAGCCATGGCACAGGACTAGGTTTTACACCTCAGCTGGTGTATCTGGCTACAGACCTACAGTTCCACCCTGGTAAAACATCGAATGTTTAAATTGTGATAATGATGAGCTGGAGGGCAAATGGTACGCCAGATATATCCATGTCCCCAGGTCTTGCAGCAGCAGGCTACTGAAGGCAGAAACAGAGGGCAAAAGGAGAGAAATACGAGGGAATGTATGACCTGGTGGGTATCTGGTGGCATTTTGCTCTGTGCTAGCCAGTAGCTAAAATACTGCTTTATATGGAGAAAACTGCCTGATGTGGATGCTAATGGTGGTAAGTCCAGAACAGGCTGATCTAATCTATTGACAGTATCTGTTGTTTTATAAATTATTATTCTGCTAGATTTGCCTACGATGAAGATACTGTTTCTTCTACATACCTCTATTTTTGTGCACACAAAACTCAGATGGATTCTGGCAGATTAAACTATGTGTAAATTTTTTCTTTTACATTTTCTTGAAAAAAGTTTGGTTGTGTTTTTTTACTTGGTTTCTGCATTTCAGTAAAAAAAAAAAAAAAAAAAAAAAACCAAAAAAAACCCCACATGGTTCTAAGAATTAGTTGCCAGCTGGGGTTAAACCATGACAGTGATGCCCTTAGATGTTTGAATTGTTTTGTGCACTATGTCTGTTTTTCACGCATTTTGTATCACAGAATCACTTTGGTTGGAAAAGACCTTTAAGATCATCAAGTCCAACCTTTAACCTAACCCTGCCATCCCACCACTAAACCATGTCCCTAAGCACCTCATCTACCCGTCTTTTAAATACCTCCAGGAATGGGGACTCTACCACCTCCCTGGGCAGCCCATTCCAGAGCCTGACAACCCTTTCGGTGAAGAAGTTTTTCCTAATGTCTAGCCTAAACATGCCCTGGTGCAACTTCAGATCATTCCCCCTTGTCCTATTGTCCGTTACCAGGGAGAAGAGGCTGACCCCCACCTCACTACAGCCTCCTGTCAGGCAGTTGTAGAGGGCAATAAGGTCTCCCCTCAACCTCCTCTTCTCCAGGCTGAACAACCCCAGTTCCCTCAGCTGCTCCTCATAAGACTTGTGCTCTAGAACCCTCACCAGCTTTGTTGCTCCCTTCTGGACATGTTCCAGCAACGCAATGTCTTTCTTGTAGTGAAGGGCCCAAAACTGAACACAGAATTCAAGGTATGGCCTCACCAGCACCGAGTACAGGGGCACGATCACTTCCCTGCTCCTGCTGGTCACACTATTCCTGATACAAGCCAGGATGCATTTGCCTTCTTGGCCACCTGGGCACACTTAATAATGTGCTTAATACTGTCAGCAGTTCTTAAAGTTGAAGTTTAAGATGTTTTATGATGAAAACTCAAGAGGAGGCTAGTCAGAGTCCTGCTCAGCTGACTGCTCATAGCTTTGGGGAGGGGTGGGTGCAAACATTGTTTTCTTTGTTCCTTTGATTCTGGTCCACTTCTACTTCAAATCTTTAGCTATAGATTGATATTGGCTCCTTTTTCCCATGAAAACAAAGACAAATTTCAGTGCCTGCTGTCCTCTGCCTTGAGTACTTCTGTGTGAGAAGGCTGGGTTAAGCAAGAGACTTGTTCACTATATACGTTAGAAAAATGCATATACAGTTGTGCTGGTGCCCATGGCTAGTCTGGGTTAGATAGCTGTTACCAAACCATCTTTCACTCCTTTTTCATTCCTGAGCCAGGGAAAAAAAACCCCAACCCTTCCTTGAACACCAGTGGAGTAATACATGTAGCACCAGGAAGAATACGTGACTCTCCCAAAGATGTAGGAGAGGAAGAGGAGGGAAGCCAAACTAACGCTACTGCTTAGTCCTAATAAGGACTCCTTCTGAGCTCCCTGGGTTGGACTGCTTGTTTGCAAAAGCTGACCTGCTGGAGCATGTTAGTCTGGGCATCCCCCGACAGATGCTGTATGGGGGTTTGTTTCTTAGTGCAAAATCACCTTTCAGCCTACCTGGGCTGATGCTGAATGCCAGGGGAAAGGAGAGAGGGAAGTGCAGAATAAGCCCTAAAGCAGCTCTTTTTAAATTTCACTGAGGATGGATGTCCAGGAAATGTTTTTTAGTTTTTGTTTGTATATATCAAGGTGTGCCTGCAGGACAGAAGAGACTTCCAGCTATTTGTACAATTGAGGTCTTAAGAATGAAGAAAACCCTGTGTGGTATTTCTAAAGGCTGTTTTGAGGAAGGCATCTTAAGAAAAAAAATAAAAAATTCAAAGGCGGCTAACAAAGTGAGAGGAGGACGTTGCCGGGAGGAGGAAACCAGAAGCTTGAACAAGACTGTGATCTGCGAGGACACGCAATGGGAGCAATTTCAAGCTGCTTGGCTGCAGGGGCATCCTCTGAGCTACGAAATCCCTTGACCACCCTGGGAAATGTCCTCTGCCTCCTCTAAAAGAAATAGAAAGAGCTCCACAAGCAGAAAAATAACTGTTGTGCCCAAACTGCCCTTGCTTGATCAGGCCCCTGTAGACACCTGCAAAACCCTCCTCTTTGATCTTTTCCAGAGCCCTCCTAGAAATCCTCCCAGTATGACAGCTAGGCAGCTGGTGCACTACTATAATTGTAATCTTGCAACCTATTTCCATCTCTCTGAATCCATCTGGTTTTGTCACTTCTTATGTGAAAAAATGGACTCTTTTTGTTGTTGTTGTTGTTTTCATTATTTTTTTCTGTATTTGTGCAGCTCCAGTACTAGCTGCCTTAGTAATGTAGCCTTTATGAATACCAAAATGTCCTGCACTTTTGGGTGTTATGCATACATGAGAGGGGAATGAAATGCCTCTTACTCCACTACAGCAGAAGATGGTGCTGTGAGTAAAGCGTGCTACTGCCTGTGGGGTGGGCAACGAATGGGACGGTCTGGGGCTTTGAGAAGAGGTATAGAAGGGCCCAGAGGTTTGGGGTTATAACAACTGAATGAATATCAGATTAATTTTTTTTAACTCAACTTCATGCTTTAAAGTCCTGAGGTGGGAGATAGAACTGCATTTTTGTAGGGTTCTTTCAGGGATGGAACTGATTGATCCAGAGAAGTGATGCAGAGACTACCTACACCAGTTAAATGATCTGACAAGACTGGAGGACCACTGGAAGCATTCAGAACCAATCTGTTTGTAGCATTTGACCAAATGGTCCTAAATTACTTCTCAAGACACTGACTTACAAATCCAGCCTCTAGGTCCCAGCACCAACAGTAATTCACAAATCTGACGAAGCACGCTCGGATGAAATCTCCCACCAGGATGGTTATGTAGGTCACCAGGATATCAGATACGGTGAGTCTTACGAACTCCTACAATTTAAAACAAGGAAAAAATATTTAGCTCCTATAATTTCAGTAGTGCATTTGGGATTGTATTTTTTATTAAGTCATTTGTCTTTATATGATAGTAAACTTCAGCAAAGCATGCCATGAGCAAACTCCCTGCCTGTTTTCAAGCACTCAGCAGTGCCTAAACTTTTGCCTCTGTGCTTGGGACCCACGAGCTCTGTTACAGCCATTAGCCCTGATAGTTGCTGCTAGCGCTATTGACTGCACTATATGTTGTGGCAGCGCGTAAAATAGAAGCAGAATGTTAATGCTGCAGTAATGCTGGTGTAAAACATATACACTGAGGGTGATTTTGGCTGTGCATAGCTCTGCTATGGCTCAGCTCCATAATCTTCACAGGGACTACTGAGGAAAATGCTCAGTTGTAACCAAGAGCTGCGAGGAAGTGTAGAAGGGCGGTGTGCAAGAAAAGAAGGGTAAAATTGCAGGCAGAAGTAAGACTTATAGGATGGAGATAGCTGGTATCCCAAGGATTCAAAAGGAAAAACAGTTACAAGACAAGGTTCAAAAGTCTGAGGGGGAAAAAACAAGGATCTGGAGGATGACAGCTCAGCTGCACCGAGGATCAGCCCCTTCTGAGGAGGAACGTGGCTGGTTTTTCCCCACTTGACTGAAAACCTCTTGGCTAGTGAAGACCATGGGGTGTACACAGTAATGCGTAGCCTCGTCACTTGGTAAGACCTAGCTATATATATCAGCCAATAAATAATTGCTTTTACTTTTTAAGTTGTGCATCGTCTGGCTGCAGAGCATCTTGGTGCAAGGTCAAGGTTGCAGGGTGAGTTTGTGGGTGAAATTCTGAGGACTTGAAGGCTGCCCTGCATGCACTTAATTTTTGCCTAATTCTACTTTCATCCCATGGCCTCATGATGTGTTAGAGATTGGGATGTGTCAGGAGTTCCCTTGAGGCACATCCTCTGGTTGGGTTTTACTCGTGCTCTGAAGCTGCTCTGCAACATGAAATGCAGCACTAAGTGGAGAAGTTTGCTTCAAAGGTGCAGTTGTGATCTGAATGAAAACACGAGGCAGGCGTGGCTGCAGGCTACCCAGCCTTTTGGGTTCTTCATGGCAAGGGCCGCAGAGCTGCATGTGCCCTGTGCGCTTCCAGCTGGGGATTTCACCACAATGGCTTGAGAACCATGGCCAAGGACATATGCTGCCTTGGTGCTGCTATGTGAGAGTTGGGCAGGGAGATGTCATTTGCAAGGAAAACTTGAAGCCTGGAAATTCTAAAACCCATCAACAACTACCAAAAAACCCCCAAACCCACCCCAAACTAGCCCAGAGACTGACTACATAATGCATTTCTTACAATGCCGACAGTTGTCTCCCAGCAGGGTCCCCTGGGCACATCCGCAGGATCAAGGGGAGGTGGGGTAGCGGTGCTGCCGTTCACCACAGATGAGTTGTGGTGGCCAAGGAGCGTCCAGTGTGTGATGTTCTTCACCACATCCTCTTCAGCCAGCTGCAACGAAGAGACCCAGCCCCCCCAGCCAAAACCATCAGAAAGTAAGGGTCTCAGAGGATGTTTGGAGAAATCGGAGGCATTGGGTTGCTCCCCTCCTCCTTACCAGTCACCATCCTTCATATAAGCATCTGCTTACAACAGAGTTGCAGCTCTGGCAATAGCACAGAAATTCCTTCCCTTTTGCCAGGAGCAAGGGAGCAGCAGCCCTTCCAGACTGAAAGCAGATTGGGCACCATGAGTTTTGGGGAGCTAGTCTGCTCCCCACACACAGAGGAGCCCAACCTCCTTCAAGATTGCTGTGTGCAGAGGGAACCTCCACCCACTCTTCCTTCCTCACTTCCTCCATAATTTTTCAGGACCGAGCAAACCGCCCCAATTCCTCCAATTCTTCTCAGCTTAAAACAGTCATTTTTTTTCTGTGGATCACTTAGACATTTATCCTTTCCTGCAGTTATCTGCCTGCAACACGCTACCAGGATAATGTTAAGGGGTGGGGGGGGTGAAGAGGATTATAAACTATATCCTTGGGCTCTGTGTTAATAGAAATTGCAAACGGTGTCAGATGGAGAAAAAAATCGAATTGCCCAATTACCCTAACATGCCGTGATTATAGGAGACAATAACCACTCTCTTTTCAGGGCTGTAAAGAGAAGCTGGAGACTCTCTGGAAACACCTCTGGTCAGTGAGCCTCCTTGGGGTGCTGCAGCCAATGCTCAAGAGGATTGGGGACGGGGGAAGCGCCTGCTGCAAAGGGGGCGATCATCCCTGCTGGCTGTGGGGCTGGGCTGCGCTCACCCTCGGCTCTGGAAAATGCTAGCGAACGTGGCTTTTCAGCTTAGCTCTTACTTTTTCGTTGACATCATCCATCAAGGCCAACAAAAACGTGTAGAGGTTCCCAAGGAAGAGCGCAAAGATCCGCCCCAGTTGCCATTTCAGCCCGATGCGGGGATGGTAATTTTCTAGTGCAGCGATGGTTTCGAACAGCGGAGGGCAAAACATGCCCAGCAAGGACATCACAATTTCAACCTGCCCCATGAGGAAAACAGATTACTGCTAACGGTAACAGCAGCGACTATCTTACTTTGAGCAGAGCGGGGGCTGCCAGCAACTGGTTGGTTTCTGCAGGATTTATAAAGGGGAGGGAGCCAAAGCGAGCTCAGCTGCTGGCTTTGCTTAGTGTGCAGGCAGCGCAGTGCCAGGCTTCAGGGCTGGGTTGCACGCCTTGCTCTTGCAGGAGCACTTTTGCTGTTATCTCAAAGGGATGAGCTCTGAAGAGTTTGTTCCCTGTCAGTCCAGGCTCATGAATATTTAGGCTCTTCAAGTCCCTTTTAATACTGCTTGCATCAGCTCCGAGGTTCTTATTTTAGTTTTGGAGGAAGCACAAGACTTGGCTTGTGTGCATAAAGATAATTAGTCGATGCTAATGTTTATTTTCCGCGTTCAGCACCTTTGCTTTTGCAATAGGCAATTACGGATTTGAACGGAAGCACATCAAGGACTCGTTTTTGCAGCTCAAGGAAATATGTCCTGGTGGCATTGTTGTTCCTCTGTGTGGTGTGAGCTGCTAAGTCGTGCTGTGGTCAGTGAGGTCATCGGCAAGGCAGCGTTAGCTCAGGCATGACTCGCAGGCTCTGTCTTTTTTTACAGCCCTGTAGTGCTGGCTGGCCTGCAGAGGACCTTGCCTGTACAGCTGCTGCCAGGCTCTGACTCATGTCTCTCTTCTTTTTTTTTTTTTTTTTTTTTTTTTGTGCTTTTCTTTCCAGGAAAGGGAACAATATCCAAAACTGTAGATATTCAGATCTCGAGTTATCACCAGGGAAGTCTCAGACATTAAACTTATTTTTTTTAATAGGATTTTTTTTCTTTGGGAAAATTTCACTGAAATGAATGAAAGCATTTTGTTAGAAAAGTCCCGTCTTGCTAATGTTTTCTGAAGGAATTATGAAAACGTGTGGCTTTGAATTTAATTTGGCTTTGATATATAAATACATGATAATGTAGTATACATTGAAATTAAAACTTTCCATAGCATGAAACATTTTTTACTTTTTTTTTTTTTTTTTGTGAAGAGCTCCTGGATTTAAACTTCTTGTTCCAAAACCAGATACAGAAAAAATTTGACACCTGAATTTTTTCTGCAGGTTCTAAAATCTTATTCCCATAATTCAAGATGGACAATAAAGATCTGAGTTTAGCTTTATGTCTGATTGTGGACATTTCTAACGCTCAGAGAGCTTTCTAGTACGACAGAGTTTGTAAGCATTAACATGCAACTTGAGGTAGATTCTTTAGAAAATTATCAGTGTTGTAAGTCCTGAAGATCCATTGACTTTTATTGTGATTTATTGTAAGAGTATTTTCCCCTCTCTGCAGGAATTGGTAACTTGCCCTGAAACTCTCAGTGAGACCGATGTGCTTCTCGGCTAAAACAAGTACAAAGGTGCTGAAGGGGACTTCTGGGCCCTGGCAGGGAATCCCTCTGCCTCAGATGCTGTCCTCAAGCTGTGGCAATGATTATAGCGATGTCCAAGGGAAATTATCACAGCAGAAAACTGGAAGCAAATTTCTCTTACCTCATTTCTCTCATACCACCCAACATTTTGCATTTTGGAAAAAGTCTGGGAGCGTTTCACCACAAAATAAATGAGGTAGCCGCTCCCACACAAGCAGCATATGATGAGGACGTTAGCTAAAACCCGCAGGAACCTCCTCAGGTGGATGTTCTCATCCTTGTTGCTTTCTTGCTCGTCCACAATCGACTCCTGAAAAAAACAAGGGTGCTCGCAGAATTGGAGTGAGTGTCTCGCAGCACTGAGCCTAAGGCAACATCAGATGGTTTTCCACCCTATGAAATACAACCCCAGCCTGTTCCGTCTATGTTGAACTTGGTTTGTGCTAAGTTCAAACTAAGCTTCATACAGGCATCCTGGTTTGACTGAAAGACAGCAAGTGGCAAACAGCCTGCTATGTCCCAGGGGAATGTGGTGGGGGAATTGTGCTCTGAAGTAAACCAGATCTTTTTCAAATCCTAAAAAGGGGGTTAGGGTGACCCAGGGCATAGGATCTGGAGCTGCCACGGTTCCGCGTCATACCCTGTTCGTATGGAGAGAGGCTGTGCAGGTACCCAGACTTCCAATTAAACCTCTGCCATGGTAGGCACTGGGACCATCCCCAGGAGGAGGCAGAGAAATGCTGGTTTGGGTTACCTTGAAGGTGGTGGTGATGGATGCAAACTTGTTGTCCGCTGTCTCTGGGTTGCCAATGAGGTAGTCCCAGCTAGTGAACATTTTCCAGCTGAAAACGAAGTTGTCATCATCCCCGTCTGCTGTACTTTCATTGGCATTGCGTGCCATCCTGTGTAAGGATGTTTGTAGTGAGAAGGTCAAAGGGTGTTTCACTGAGCCACCGTGTGTCCTTCAGCTTTGCAAAGTGGTGCTGGTGGGTAAGGAAGGAGCAGGGTGACCGTTCTTGGGGTTTCGGCGCAACTGTCTAACACATGCCATTGGACTTCAGGTTTAAGGAGGACAGAACTGTCAAACAGGGTCTTCAGGGCTATGCAGGTCTTGTTTAGAAACAGTAATGTAGAAAAAAAACTCAAAGAAGGTCTGTTTACTGTGCTTCTGGGTCCTAGGGTACTGTCTATGATTATGGCTACCTTTAGTTAGTTAAATTTGGTCAAAACCCATTGGTGCCGCCCAAAACACCCACTGAAACAATAGCTGCACAATGCTGGAGCCAAAGAGCTTGCAGCAAGTCGTGCAGGGAGAGAAAAAGGATTATTTTTGTTAATCAGCATAGGAGCAGATATGGCTTCTGCTGTTTCCTCTTTATTACTTGATCCCTGAAATCCTTCTGTAACTCCCACTAGAGTTCCTAGGGCCAGTCCCTCAAGGAAGGCGAGACAACAGATGCTGCAATTTCATGGCAAATGTACAGCAAATCCCCATGTCCCACTACAGCCAAAGGCTCAAGAGGCTCTTTCTGCTGCACAGCAATAGGACCTATTTCAGCAGCGATACAAATCCATGGCTTATTCTTTCTTGCAAAGGAAGGAGAACCTTTGTATGGTGTGCCCTCCAAGCAGAGACAGAGGTGGTTATTTTTTTATTTTTGGCTTTGCTGAGGCCATCTCATCAGTGAGAAGTGCCCCGGCTGCATCCTCAGTGCCCTGAGGATGCTGCGGGGGCCTCACCGGTGCTCATGGACAGTGCACAAGGGACATGGAGACTGGGGCCCTGCTTTAAAACTCCAGTGCTTGGTTTTGGGATTCCTCAAAAGCAGTCTGGTAGTGTTTGGCTCTTTTCTGAACTCCTTGCACCACCTGTGTGACTCACATTGGCTTTCAGGAATAGTTTTTTGCAATGAAAGGATGGGAAAAGGAGCCTTTGAAATTTACTGTAAGTAAAACCCTCCAGGTACAAAATCCACTTGTTTGATGGCCTTGTAGTAACGTTGGAGGAAGTGTTAAAGTGATCCAGAGAGGAGGAGGAGGAAGATGGCTGGAGAAGGAGGTGGGAGGGTTGAAAATAATGCATGTGAGCACGTGGCCGAGGCAGGGGACTGCCCGTGTCCACCCAGCACACCAGAGCCAGGGGTGGTGGGTGCCGAGGCCGAGAGCATGAACACAGCAGGCACCCAGCCCCCTTTGCCTGCATTCCCCCAGCCACCTGGCCAAGGCTGGACTGAGCCGTGCCCATGGAGGCAAACCCAGCTGCAAGACACATCTGGGTGGATTTTGCAGAGAGGGCAATGCCAGCTATACTTACGATCTTATAACAACCATCAGGCTGTAGCCGAATATGCTGATCCCAACCATGAAATATGCCATCGGCAGCCTGTATTTTAACCAGCCAATTGTCCGCTGGTTGTTGTAGTAGCCATAAAAGAGCGCCGAGTATTTGATGTAGCCCTGGAGGAAAAGCAAAAACAAACCTTTGTGTAAGCTGTGCAGCTTTTCTTCTGCAGAAAAGAGGTTTCTGGTGAAAACTGAAGATTTAAAACAAGGAAAATCAGCTTGAAAAAATTTTTAGTGTCTCATTCTCAGCTGTTTACTGCCTTGTCATCTTTGAGAGCCATCCTCCTAAGAGCTCATCCTTCTAAGAGAGGGCAGAAGAGGGGGATCACATCAGAGGATACTGGCTCAAAGCTAAAATGTAGGTTTTATCCATCACTGTTTCATCCCTCCCAGAAAAACCTTCCTATGGCTCTTTGTGGCTGTAGCCCGCCTGCTTCTCTAAGCCAGTATCAAACACTCAGATCTTGTAGAAATGCTGTAGTAAAAGGGTTTCCTACCACGATACGAAACTTTTCTTTTCAGCTAGGAGGCAGCCTTTTACTGGCTACCACCTGCAGAGCAAATATAACTAAAGACTAAAATCAAAGCATCACTTTCCTGTGGAAAGCAGAGCTCAGACACAATATCAACCATGTTGTTTCAAGTAAATCTATTTTTTTGCTGTACAAATTGTTGGACATTGAACGGGCGTGCAGATCTCCTAATCTGCATTAGCAATCTCTCCCTATTTTTCTGTCATATCTCATCCAAATTGATGTGTATCACTGCATATTGTACTTCTCTATTTGCCTGTTGTCTTTCAACTCATAAGTTAAGCATAGTTAATCAGTCTGGCCATGATAGTTGAGCAAGCTCCCCTCCGATCAAGCCTTTGGAAAGGCAAAAATTGAGACATAACTTGAAGCTCATTATCAGAGGCTGTGTAATGAATCTTGTTTGGAGACATTGAATAATTTACACGGGAAGGGACCTCTGGCGGTCATCTAGTCAAGCCCCCTGTTCAAAGCAGAGCCAATTTCAAAATTAAGCGCTGTGGCTCAGGGCCGTGTTGAGCTGAATGTTGAAAAGCTCCAAGGATGGAGATCCCACAACCTTTCTGGGCCTCTATTCCAGTGTTTGACCACCTTCATTTAATCAACTTGACTAAGCTCCTCCAAAGCACTAGGTTTTTCATTCCTAACCTAATATAAAGCTTTGGTATCCCTGGGTGCCGCATTAGCTGTGTGTTTGCCCTGCACGAAGCGCAGGGTCCCTGCTACAGGACAACTCTGCACGTGTTTCTGCCGGTGCCGCTGAGCCACTCGGGGAGATGCGGCAAGCCCGTGGCTGGCACGCCACAGCACGGCTACTTGGGGCTCGTAGTGTGTTATGTATAACCTGTGCTGGGGAGGTGTAATGAAAAAAGCCTTGTAAAATATAATGTTCCTGGAAGGCGCTAGTAAAGTTTTTTTCTCAGGCTGTAATCCCAAACCTTTGTGGTTTTGATTCATCAAATGGCGGGGACTGAAAAATTAGTTTCTCTGCTCATATCATCCAGCATGTTCTTTAAACTCCACATGGTGTCTGGTGTCCAAGTGAGATTTATTCCTCTCTACTCCTCTAGAAATCCATGATGTGACCTCCTTGCTGTCAAAGCATACATTTCCCTGGCTCCTCTCTCTTGAAATGTATTTTTCATGATCACAGTATTGACTCTTAATTTTACGCCTGCTCTGAAATATGTTTCCTTATTGCACCTCTCCTGTGGAGCACACTGGAATAAGCATCTATTCATTTTCAAAGGGCAAGCCTCTGTGAAGGGCTTCATTTGACATCTTCTGGCTGCAGAAGGTGTAGGTGTACATCGTTGCCCCATAGCTGGAGGTTGCTTCTCAAGCTTGCCTGATTGCTCCCTGGTGTCTGGCAGCAAGGGAGCAGGTACGCGATGGGGACCGGTACAGCAAAGGGGCTCACAGGATGGAGCCCTCAGTGATAACAGGGGAACACAGATGTACGTACCAAGCCACAGGCAGGAGACTGGCAGGTCATGGAATCCAGCCTTTGATGCAATGGTACAGCCTCATCTAAGAGCAAATTTCATTACTGGTATGCGTATAGTTTATGGTCTCCCAGAAAAAAACAGTAGCTGTAGTTCAGTAACATTCCTGCAGGGTTTTTTGTTGTTTGTTTGGGGGTTTTATTTTGGTTTTTTTTCTTGATGAATGAGTTTAAATGCTGTTTCTTGTATTTTTACAGTATGCCACTCAAATGGGCTTTTCATTCAGTGCAATGTTATTCAAAATGTTGCTAATTCACCTCTGAATTTTGGATTCTGGCAAGTGAGTGAAAGTGCTGGGACAGCAAGAGGTAAAAGGATCCTCAGCAGAAAATGAGTAGTGGATGAAGGTCTGGTCCTGTCAGGTTCCTGGACACACCAGTATTTGAAGCCTTATTAATAAATTCATTTAAATAATCTGGCTTACATTAAAATAGTTGTTGGGGGGGCTTTAGCTAAGGGAATTGTGGTAGGGTTTATTACAGAAGGACTGGGCCCCACGCTTGTAATATGTGGGCCACTGCCAACAAGCAGCAGCAGCTTTGAAAGACAGGTCCTAAGCTATTGGCCACAGCAGAATCTCTTCCCTGTCCCTGCACACATCTTTTTGTTTTTTGGGCCATCCCCTAAAAGCACTAATCCCTTTGGCGTAAATCTTCAAAGGCAAAGAGTAACTGGGAGGATTTATGAGTTGGGGTTGCAGCCAAGCTCTCGTGGGTGGCTGGAAACTTGGGCTTTCCCTTTGGGTGCAAGTCCTAAACTTTGGCTCCAGCTTTGCGCTCATATAAATATTTTTGGGGAACAGGGATGACAGGGGCATGGGGAGCGGTGCCCTTCTCGAGGCTGTGAGCAAGTTCGGTGGAATGGCAAGGTGCTGCCTGCCTGCAAAGGCGTCTGCAGCTTGAACTTGCTTTCTGGCTGCCTGGTATAGAGCAAATCTTGCCTTTCACCTGCCTGCTGGCTGCCCTTCTAGTTGGAAGCAAAATAGCTCTTGTGCATACAACATTTTTTTGGTTTTTTTTTCAGAATAAAATTCTACATTACAAATGTGAGATGATTATATAGATTCCTATAGGTTGTTCTATGTAGATGTGAAATACAGCAGAAAAGTATTTATTAGGTGTTTTTTCCCCTGAAAAAGGATCTTTTTTTTTGCCTGAGTTCACGAGGCAACTCTGTGAAGGTAGTTTAAGTGAGTTGCACCAAGCTCATTGCTGGGCAGTTTCCACTAATGCTCATAGAAAAACCTAACTTTGGCTTCTTGTGCTTCATGAATCAAAATACTGTGTTGATAAAAGGACTGGGGGTTCCTAAATCTGCTTTAACTGCCTTCAGTGTGGAGTGTGTATAACTCCATCAGCCTTAGTGGATTTTACTTTGTCCTGTTGCACCTCATTGACCCCAGAGACACGTTTTGGGTGGTGGTAGCCAGCTGTGTTAGGATGTGGTATGTCCCCTTTGGAATAAAAGTGCATCTGCTTTATTCCTGCAAATCTGAGAAATATATGTCTGTGTGTATACACACAAACCCATGTGTGACAAAAGCCAGCCAGCAAATTTGTTTGTGGAAATGGTTCAAATCCATAGCAGGTGCCTGCACGTGCACATGTTGTTTTGGCCAGAAATCACTGGAGATCCCCAAAGATTTCGTGGCAGCAGGTGCCTTCATCTTCTGGAAGAAATAGGTGTGTTGCTGTTTTATCTTGGAACAATTTCATCTCTGTAGTGCCACTAACTTCTGAAGGGTTTTAGGAGGTATTCAACGGATCTCTTATGATTAACGCTTCTGTGCTTACCTCAAAATCCCAAAGAACTGAAAAATCCATAGCTGTTGCTTGTTCTGCCCGGGGTACAGTCTTCCTTGGCATGCTCCCATACGGCATTCCCATCAGGACCTGGTGAACGTTAATAACAGTGATGCATGTATAGCATAACACACTGTACAATTTTTTGCATTTTTTTCCTTAGCAAGTCCCTCTTGGTTTGCTTTTGGTTGATTTTCCTTTTTGTTGATTGTAATGTGTATTTTATTTCTTAATACCAAAGCAGCAGTTTAAAATATTTAGAATTAATTTCACCCAAATAACTAGAGGGCTTCCCTTTCCCTGGTAACATCCATTGCATGGGAAGTATTTTGCCAAGGAACAGTATCCCTCAATGAACTTAGTTTAGCAAGAAGTTCGTTGCTTGAACTTCATGGTTCTAATGCAATAAAGGGATTAGCTTTATCTATTCATGCAGGACTCCTCCTCTGAGACAAGTCAAGAGCACTGGGCCGAGCTTGCAGTATATTTTGTATTATATAGTCTTGAACTGAAAAATTATCTCAAGGTGAGCTGAAGGGTGGGCAGGTTTGGGCAAAAAGTGTATGACAAAATGATGCAAAGAACAATTTTCATGGCACAGTCTCTCCTGATGGCACCACACAAAGCAGGTCTTGCAGCAAGTCCAGCAGCTACTGCAGTCCAGACAGAGAACGTCAAGAGACCATAGAGAGTTAATAATATATTTACAAGCAGACTCTGACTGGTGCCTATACCAAAATATCTCATTAGCATTCACAGCCTAGAAAGGTCCTAGCATATAATCTATCACTTATTTTTAGGGCTATCTAATTAATTTCAAAATCATTTATGATTAAATGTTTATTGCCCAGCTACTCTCTGTATCGTAACAGCTCAGTAGGCAATGAGTAACAGCATGCATACTTTAGAGATGAAAGCTGTTTAGTCTTCTACCATATGTATAGTTCCTAACAAAATACATTTGTATTGTTCAGTGCTAATGGTTATGTCTCTTCATCCTGGGAACCACATTAGAGAGAACAAAAGCACGGGCCTCAGGAGAGACTCTGAGCTGCATTTTTGCTCCATAAAAATCTTCATTGAACAGAGCAGATGCCACTGTCTGTGGATTGCACAGCCTTTAAAGACTGCACTGAGTAATTTAGCCAGAGCTGTAATGGCTACATTAAAAATTTCTTCAATAAACGATCATATAAAGTTGGCTATGAGATCCTTTCCTTCTCCAAGAACAGCGAGAAATAGAAAAACTAAAAATAAAACTCTTCCTTGTGAATCATCTGAATTAGAAGTATAGAAAAGGGATATTTCCCAAGCAAATGTTAGTTGGCAAAATGCTGGGAAATTGTTCCGTTGCTCGATGGTTCTTCCTGCTAGGCTATGCCGTGGCTGCCACCCCGGGGCTGTGCCCCTCAGAGGGCCCAAAAGTGCCTGTGGGCTCTTAATCCCCTTCAGAGCGCAGTCCATTTCTTATGGCTCTTACGGATCTGAGCTTGTACCTAGGATTCATAGGTCATGTTTTTCACTTTAGTCAAAATGTAAAAGTAGCCTTAAATTAGGTTTTGAGAGGTCCTGTTTTAGCTGCTGGATGGGCAGAATCTTTGATAGCCTTTTAGGTCTCCTGATTTCAATCCGACTTTTGCTCCTCTGTCAGTAACAGCCTTGTAAGTTGTTCTTTGTAAGTAATCGCCCTTATACATTCCATTTTTCTAAAGCACTGCCTTTTATAAGACACTTATTTGTGCTATCAATCTCACGGTCATGTTAAGCAATGGGCGATATTACTGAAAGGAGACTTAAGTACTTACCTCTGGAATTATAACCAGTCCAAATATTAACCCAAAAAGAACAAGATTTACTCCATACATCCACCGCAGAAATATGAAGTAGGAAGCGACTGAGGAGCCAAAGTGACCTTAAACCAGAAGACACTTCATGGTTAGGAGTTTAGGAGGGTTAAGCTGTCCTCAGCAAGACCTGGACCCCTTTACTCTCAGGCCTCCCCAACATGGTGTCCAAGACCCTCCCAACTGGCTGCACCTCGAATGCTGTGTTCAGTTTTGGGCCCTTCACTACAAGAAAGACATTGCATTGCTGGAACATGTCCAGAGAAGGGCAACAAAGCTGGTGAGGGGTCTGGAGCACAAGTCTTATGAGGAGCAGCTGAGGGAACTGGGATTGTTCAGCCTGGAGAAGAGGAGGCTGAGGGGAGACCTTATTGCCCTCTACAACTGCCTGAAAGGAGGCTGTAGTGAGGTGGGTGTACCATAATGGACGAGGGGAAATGGTCTCAAGTTGCCCCAGGACAGGTTTAGGTTGGACATTAGGAAATTTTTTTCCACTGAAAGGGTTGTTAAGCATTGGAATGGGCTACCCAGGGAAGTGGTCAAGTCCCCATCCCTGGAGGTATTTAAAAGCCAGGCAGACAAAGATGCTCAGGGACATGGTTTAATGGTGGACAGGTAGCGTTGGACTCTATTTCAAAGGTCTTTTCCAACCAAATGATTCTATGTTTATAAAGAGGTGTCTCAGTGGTACTAGAGATTTGACTCCTGATACAAATCAAAAGGAAATTATTTTTTTATATTAGCATGCACATACATGTGTCTTAATGTTAGTATAACCTGCTGATAGTTATTTATGTGGTGTGTTGTATTTATATGCACCTGCTAGATACCCCTCTGTATATTCAAAATTGCCTTTCTCAGGGAATTCTTAAAGATAATTTTATATGCTTCAGGAACCTATAGAAAACTGATGGAAATTAAAACTATCTTACTGTGAAAAAGGCATGCACTCCAGTTACTTAAAGAACTTAAGTATTTGTTTAAGTGCAAGAAATTGTAACATATGTTTAAATGAGCTTATTCCATAAGAAATACTCTATCACAGAAAATCACAATGCATTGGATTTTCAATATTCAGTAGTTTTAGTTTTATTGACAAGAGAGCTCCAATTGCCTTTGTCCTCCCAGATGACTTTCTGCTAGAAAATCACTTGCGTGTGAAAGGTGGTAGAAACAGAACTCAGATGTTAACCCTGATCAAGAAGCCAAGTTCCGGAATGGCTTTTCTTCTGGACATTGTCTTATTACTATCACTTGATGTCTCATTAACCGTTCATGTCCTGGAACTATGCTTAATTGTATTGAATAAAAACGTCTGGGTTTGTTCACTCCTACTTTTGTCACTGGCATTTATATAGTATCTCGTGTACTGGTTGTATCTAGTCTATGGTAAGGGCCACCAGTTCAGTCTCTGTTGTGGGCTGTCACTGTGTTGTAGTAGTCAACAACAAAAGCATTAATTTGAATTTTCTAAGTATGAATTCTCCTTGGTGGATAAGACTGTTGAATATTGATGCATACTCAAAAGAAATTTTCACTTCAGGATTAGAAAAAGGAGCCTGAAAAGTAACTTTAAAGGAAACTTCCTCAGTCACTGCTGTTTGGGACCCTAACATCAGGTTGTGGTACATTTTATGATGTTGGTAGGCTAAAGTTTAAGAACTTTAAAAAGTAGTCATAGTTGAATAGTAAAATGTCCTTTTTGGACATAAACTTGTGTCTGAATTTATTGCAAGGTAAAAATACAAATGAACTTGTTGAATGCCCTTACTTTGAGCATTTATAAGTGAAGAAAATATGTTCCAAATACTGTAAAATATTTACATGTTCTCAGTAGAGAACTACTCCACTTCCCTTCCTGAGGTCTGTGGTTCAGAGACTGAAACAAGGCAAGGAGAAAAGCTTCAGACCTACACATGATACAGAAAGTCTCTGCTGCCTTGGCTAATGGACAGCTTAATTGTCCTGTGAATTCCTGCAGATGCCTATTGGTGTAGAAGAGTTTGGCAAATGGACTTTTAAGATTCCCTAAGAAGATAAGTGGTTTCCCAATCTTTTTTTTTTTTTAATAACCAAAAAGGCACAAGTGTTATTGCAGCTTTAGTTTTGCTCATGAGTAACCTAATGTAATAATGATTTAATGAAAAAGAATTTCTTCCTTATTTCAGGTTATTAGTATTGGAATCTACAGCTCCTTCCGGAGACTTGTCCCGCCCACACCACATTGCATCAGTTGTTCCAAACCGGTATCCCCGCTGGTTCACCCTAAGTCACATTGAATCCCAGCAGTGTGAGCTGGCATCGACCATGCTAACAGCAGCCAAAGGTACATTGCTGTTAGTTATGTACTGAACTAAATGCTTTTAATATTGCATGGAGTAAACAGATTATAAAACTTGTGTATAGGAATCCAAATTACAGTCTGACAGGAGCTTGAAATGGATGCAACAAACTGGCTTAAACCTGTCACTTAATTTTCTAGTAAAGTAGTTAAGATAGCTAGATGGTAGACAGATGAGGTTGATCTAAGGCTAATGAGACAGCTGTTTGTTCTTCTGACACACAACATAGACTGTGAGGTCCCGGAGCTGACAAATCACTTCTCAGATTCACAAATCAGGTAGACTTTTGGCTATGTACTGCACTAAAACCATCAGGCACTAGAGGAGTTTGTGGTGTCTTTTATCTTTCTTTTGTATGATTTAATTATGGAAGGTTTTTAAAAGCAAAGTGTATAACTGAAACATCATACTACTGCATAGCAATGGCAGACTTAATTATAATGCATCTCTGGATGTTTTGAGAGCTTGTTTGTTTTGGTGATTCTGTTTACACCTTGCAGGTGATGTTCGGAGGCTGGAAACAGTGTTAGAATCCATCCAGAAAAATATCCACTCCTCATCACACATCTTCAAACTTGCCCAGGATGCATTTAAAATAGCAACACTCATGGACAGCTTGCCAGATATCACTCTTCTGAAAGTTTCTCTGGAGTTGGGCCTTCAGGTATTTCCCCCGTTCATTATCACTACAGTAGAAGAAAGGAATTTGACTCAGTGTTGGTGGGCATAGCTTTTGAGCACTGAGTACCATACCCTCTTAAGGCTCTGTCTGGAGTTTCTAGATTCTGTTTTCTGCTACAAAGCTCAGTGGACTGGTAAACATAGACCAAGGGTTTGCACAGCCCCTTTGTGCCATTTGGGTGGAAGAGAGATCTCGGAGCAGCTGGCTGGAGGGCGCTCTTCTGTTAAGGGGTGAGAGGACCAGTGCAATGGATCCAGGAGTATACGCTGGACTGGCTAGAAAGCAAAATTACTCTGCTTGCCAGACATGCGCTGTATTTTCTGCATGGCCTTGAGGGGTTTCTTACAACACATTTCCTTCCTTTCCCCTAAATGAGATTTGGTAGGTGCTTGTTGAATTACTAGAGAAAGCCAAGGTCAACCATAATGACCTGTTTCTAAGGCAGACTGTGCTAACAGCAGCTCTCTTACTTCCCTCATCAAAATCCTGTTCTCCACAAGCTGTGGGATGGTCAGATGCATCATAGTTAGCTTGAGGTGTACAAGAACCTCAGACTAGTTTTCAGACTCTTAGGAGTGACTTTGCAAGCTAGAAGGAGGCAGATAAGTTTTAGATATCTGGAGTAATTGCCTGACATTGATGAATCTTAGAGTTTACACAGTACATTTCAACAAAAATAAATCTCTTCATCCCTCTTCAGGGAGTTTTTTTAAAAAAAAAAGGCATACAAAGATTAGAAAACCATTTATTACTTTGTTTCAGTAAACAAAGTTCCAGAGACTTCTGGGGATAGATACTACACTAGTTGCTTCTCATTGCAAAGGAAAGGTACTGTTTGCCTATTCTGGATGTTTAGAAGCTAAAGTCTTATATCAGAAAGTTGAGATTCTGTATGCTTTGTTAGCCTTTCATATTCCCCAGGTTGCTGTGAAAACTCTGCTTCTTTTTTCACATCTTGGTATGTTTCTGCCTCAAATGTTTGTTTACTTGAGAGAGAGAGAAAGATCCTTGTGATTGACCTGTGTGTCACCTCAAGCATTCACTGTATCATTCAGTGGTAGCAGCACGTGTTGGATATCAATGTATTCCTGGATACCCTTTTGTGGTTTATGGTGTCTTCAGTGAGATCTAGTGAAAGAAATACCTTGAACCCGTACTTTCTCCTCAGTCCCAGGGTTTGGAACAAACTGGTGTAGAACTTGTCCACTGTTGTGTCCCAAGCTTACAAAGGTGTAAGAAGAATCTTAAAGGTAACTTGCTTCCCAGAAGGAAGACACATAGCAATCTTCTGGTAGTAACTCACAGCTCTGTAGACTTCTACAGTAATGCTTTTCCTGCAAAAAGCTTAGTGTCAGCACTGTCTCTAGCAGCCTACAGATGCTTCCCCCTTCCCTGCCTCCTTTCCCTTCTCCCTCCCCCAACTTAATGGCAATTAGATTGTCTATATTCACTACCTAGTATCTGACTACTCAAGACATTATGTGCCCTAGAAAACTTTTTCCCATCACATGGTAAACTAAACAGCAGTGTCCTCACAGGTATACTGTTTTACCTGAGCTACAGTAATGACATGTTGGGCTGAGAGATGATACCAACAATTTCCCAACTCTGTCACTGGGATCTCTGTGACAGAAAAGCCTCTCAGTGTTCTAGATTCGGGAGTAATGTATAGACTCCTGGGTTCTTTATCCCTATTTTCAGTGGCAGCATGCGTTATGTGACTGAGCAGAGGGAAGGCTTTTAAACTGGCTGTGGGAAGAGGTCATCAGCATGGCTAAATGGGCACAGAGCATCTTGGGATTATTCTGTCCTTCAGAACCTTACTGGCACAGGTGCTGTAAGATCTGCAGGTGCAGGAGGGGCTTCTATTTCTCTGTTTGCCTGTTGTATGCTATGTCAGTGCAAGTAGGTGTCACCGTACACATGCAAACAGGTACTGCTGGCAGAACTGCTGAGCAAGTTAGTGCAAGTGATCACTCAGTGTGTATTTGGCAAGTGGTGTCCTTTTCCCCCAAACCTGTGAAGGAATGAATAAAATAAACTTCTTTCCAATGTGTATGACTAAGACTAATTTGCATTGGTGCGAGAGCTGATGGTTGGCCATTTCTTGTATCTCTTATGGGTGGTGAGATCTTCTGGTCCTCTATGAGAAATTCTTACAAAGATCCATCAAGACAAAGTCAAGGTTATTCTGTGTGGAAGAGAGCTTGGCTTTCAGATAAGCTATGTAATTCCCAGGGGACTCTTGTAATTTTCAGACTGCCTGACTTGTTGAGAAGCTCTCTTCAATTGATAGCATAGATCTTGGACAGATGTGGAACTCCCTTTTAGGAAGAGGTAGCTCAAGAATGTATTGAAAAGTGAAATAGTTCTTCAGCTACGTGTGCTACAGTATAAATTAACTTCAGCTCCTCCTTGGTCAGGACATCAATACCTTCTTTATTTGAAACCCTCAGGTCTTTTATCATCGGTAAAGGGCCCCTCTCTTGATCTTTTCAGCTTGTCAGTTTAATCAAATGAAAGGATTAAATCAAAATTCCAGAACAGTTCATCAATAAACTTTACCATGTCAAGAAACTAGACATGGTATTGGGTTTTGCTCTCGAGTTAGGACTATCTACATCGGAACTATTATTATGCCCACTACACGTGCTGAAGGCTCTTCTGATTGCTAATCTTTTTACAGACCACCTCAGTGAGGGAAGTCATCAGAGAAGACTTTCAGAGAAGTTGTCATTCACACCGTTTCTGTGGGTTTTTTTTTTACTTTCTTTCCTCTCTCACTGGTAGCAGAACTCAGTCCATAACCCTGTATTTTGTCTTTCATTCACTCTACTGAGGGGAAGCTGAAAATTCTTTGTGGATATTGGCAGAGTGTTAGCCTTCAATTTGTGTGTGCATCACTACAGGAAGTCACCTAGATTCCTTCCCTTTGATGGACAAAATGGGTTAGATAATTGCCCTCCAAAGCATTTTGACTTGGGGCTGCCTGTTTTTCTTCCAGAAGAACTGCAAGCAAAGGCTGTTTCCATAATTTACCTTAGTCATATTTTCATATTTTAAAATGTGTTTGGTTGCTCCTTACAGATCAGTTTGCTTTCTTTCAAAATGCTATTCTCCAATCTAGCACTTAGATTGCTGTTTAGTTAAAATGATGCTGCAACGTCTGAGGCCAACAAAGCTGGCCTTATCCTGTAACTTTGGGGGATGTACAACTAGTCACCAGGGTCTCAAGATGGGAATGTTTGGAGGCCACCTTGGAACCACTCATGGTTGCTTATAACGAGACTTCTTAAAGATCATCTGTGCATTTGTGCTCCTCATCAATCTTCTCATCATCTTAATTATCCTGTTTACAGCATACTACTAAAGAAGGTGGCAGGAGTAACAAATGTGACAGAGGGCTGCATGCCACTGAAGTCACCTTAGGATTGGGAGGGGATATGGGTTGAGAACCTTCTTACAAATGCTGCTGACTCCAAATTGTTTTGTGAGCACATTTGAGTTTAATATGTGAAGATCATCATGGAGAGCTCTATGGTTGACCTATTATGTTCTTTATTTAACAGCTACAAATAGTAACACCATGGTATGATCACTGATACTGTAAGGGAAAGACTACTTGCTTTCTTCATCTCGGTATCTGTGGGGTCTGTCCAGGTAGCTGAAGCAAGCTTTACGTGCAATTTTGACTCAGTGTTTGTTTCAATGAATAAATGTGTTTCAGTGAATAAATGTATTTGCCCGTGTTTTGAGAAACAGCATAGGCAATAACCACAAGTGATGTAAAATATGGGTGCTATGATCAAAGCTTAAAGGCCTTTTTCTAGGATTCTGATGTCTTTATGATGGAAGTTCTTTGCAGAGGCTCCTTGTTCATGGAGAGAAGTCATTGCTGTGGCCTTCTTAATAACTGGATATGCCTGGAATTGTATATAGATCTTTGCAGAATAAGCAGCCAGTGAAATTATAGTACGCTAACTCCTGTCTGTATTGTTGAAGTCAATGAAAAGAAATGCAGATGAGGGAAAAATTAAAGGGGTTAGTTTGTCCAACAAGAGTTGACATGTTTCCACCTCAAAGACTACTGTGCATAGAGGGAGGAGGCATGATATAATTGAATTTGAAAAATTGGTAATTGATTGGGCTTTTTCTGATGTTTGGGAGGGCTTTTTTCTTCCCCACAAATAAGTCTCTTCTAGCCTCAAAGGATCTGCAGTTGGAATTACTCTCTGCATGCTGTTCTAAGATAGCTGAGCAATATTTTTCAAATCTTTTGATGTATCAGCTAAAAAAGAGGTAACAGCAGGGAGGGCAAGAGGCTGCCATTTTGAACCTCTGTGTATTTGAGTAACTTAAAATCCCTGATTGTTGGTATATTGCCTTGGTTTGCAGTAGGATTAATTTGTATTTTTTTGGTGGTGTTTTAACAGGTGATGAGGATGACGCTGTCAACACTGAATTGGCGACGGCGGGAAATGGTGAGGTGGTTGGTAACATGTGCAACAGAAGTAGGTATGTTCTGAGATGCTTCGCTTGTCAGCTAATCTTAGAGGGTTTGATCTTGCTTGTCAACATCTGTGTTCTGCAAATATCTCCCACTTTCTGTTCATCTATAACATTTCTTTGGTGAGAAGACATTATGGCAATGAGTGGTTTTGAAGGGATGCTTGAGGGTTAACAAGAGACCTTTGTGAAGCCAGCTGTAGCTGGAATGTGATAATAGCCCTGAGAAAACAGAANNCAGCTTAAAGTACTAACATTGTGGTTTAGGTTAGACTTACTAACTATATGAGGTAAAAAACCCCTGTAGATAAGAAAATAAGTGTGTGGAATGTGTATCACTAAAGAAAAAGAAAATATTTGTAGTAAATTGTCTATCTTTGGCCTTGGAAGGCATGTAGGGGACAAAACAGCTATCATTTTGTCTATGTGAGGACAGTCAGGGATGGGAATCATGAGATAAGGAGGTAAAGGGGAACGTTTCAAGGATGGGAGGCTGGCAGGTACCGGTTGTGGTGTTCTGGCAGCAGAATAAGGGGGGTAAAAGCCAAAGTTCACCAAAAGGACAAGGTGAAGGAGAAGACTGGATGAAGTAAATGACCCCTGCAGACCACCAACTCAAATCACTGAGCATGTGGAACGGGGAGGAGAATATGTAAATGATTTCCAGGAATGAATTTACCTATCCCTGCCTTTTCTGAGGAATGTAATGAATATGTATGTAAAATTAGTATATGGACTATGCAATTAACTGTGTGGCGCACACATCAGGTGGAGCAATCCCCTGTGTGTCTGGCACTGCAATAAAGAATACCTGGTTAATAGTCACCAAGACTATTCCGTTCTGGTTTTGGCTTTTCACGGCTTCAGCTTTTTTAGGCACAGAAAAAGTGAGACAGTAGTTGAGTAATGCAGTGTGCTTCCTTCCCCCGCAAAGTGGGAGCCTGCATAACCTATGGGAAATATCCCAGATTTCCCCTTGTCCCCTCCATGATGGGTTTGGGTTTGAGGCTGCAGTAGAGAAAAGGCTTGAGGTTATGGGCTGTTGAGCTGTGCTACAAGTTTGCTTGCTCTAAAAGGCCAGGTGGGGCTCTGGAAGGTGGGTGAGAGCAGTCAGCTGTGGGAAGAGGAATTCAGAAAACAGGTGAATGAAATGCTGAGGGTGCCTCCTACTGTGTGGCAGACAAGATCTCATGAAGGAGTTCTCATTGTTAGGGTTTTTTTAAGCCCCTGGGTAAATCCAAGCTTAGTGTAATGCATCTTTGTTATGTGGCTATGACGTCGTGCAGGCCTCTCATCTACACTGTAAAGCAAACTAAATACCAGTGCACCCATTATTAACCACATAAGGTGGAGCAGAACCAGCCTTATACTTAGAGGACAGAAGTGGAAGAATAGTGCACTCAGCAGGATGTTCTGTTCATTTCTGGGCTTTTCCATAGACTTCCTGTGTGTCTTGATGAGGCATCCCTTAGCTTCTGTTTTCCAGTTTACCATCTGCAAGATGAGGATACACAATCTGAAAGGGAAGATGAGTGCATTAAAAACCATAGCTGTAAAAAAAAAAAAAAAAAAGCCAGCAGCTGTGGTAGTGGGAACAATATAAGTACTTAAAATAAGGGAGCAGTTTTAATTCTCAGTAAAGATATGTCTGTAAAGGTGTTTCCCTACTGTACTTATTACTTTTTTATACATTTGAGTTGGATTGTATTGTATTGCATAGATGCTCCCAGTTTCAGAACTTCAGAGGATTGCTGCTGCTTATTCTCTGGATTAGTTTATTCTTTGCTTTATGCTTCACTGGGAAATTAATGTCAATGGCATGGGAATATACAGCTTGCCTTTGTACTCCCTCAGCCAGAAAGTGGTTTGTGTCTGCAAATTTTCATGCAATGCTCTTGTTTATTGCTTCTATATATTTGCTAAGACAATTATTGCTGAGGCTATCTTACAGATATTAGTGCCTGGGTATTATTTTGTGCAGTTGCATATCGGCAAATAAAATGCTGGGTTTAGTACTGCTTTAAATTAGTTTACATATTCTAATAGAATTATCCCATAAAGAACCTATAATGTCATGCAAAGTACTCTTGAGACTTAATCAAGATGGTAAAGCAAGGAATCTGTTTCTTTAAATGAAGATCTGGTATTCTCTGGCTATGCTGAATTATTGCATATGAGTGAAGGGGTGCATGGGAAGCATTGGAGTCCTACAGAGAAAATTAGGACCTCTGGGTGTGGTTTAGGTGGGCTCACAGATGTGTGTAAACTATCTCTAGCAATAATAAGGCACTCTAGTTGGCTATAAGGTTCAATTTATGGAACCCATTAGTCACTGTTTCCCCCTTCCTCCCCTTGCCGAACACACACAAAAACATACACATGCCAGGAATAAAGTAGTACTAAGGAAATACCTATTTCAGATAATATCAGTAGTTCACATTGCTCAGAGTGTTCTAACAAGGGTCTTGATCTTTAAGCACATATGAATTTGATACAAGATGCATCTGAAAAGCGTGTTGGGAGGAGGTGGGGCTTAGGATTTTTTTCTTGGTGTGTTCTGTTAAGGTGTGCCCATGGTGTTCTATTAAGAAAGCCGTTTAGCATGCTTTCATATTCTTTTGTGCATGTGTTGTGCCTTGAGATGCACAGTGAGAAGAGTTAAAATTGCCTTTTAAAAGTGTTCAGTGTGAGGGCTGCTTTTGAGTGATGTGGTGAGACCAAATGAGCCTGAACTTGTTATCCAAATTGCCTTAAATAACAAGCAAAACAGCTCAGTTGTTCACACCAGGAGATTAAAGCTTGTCTTGCAGGGTTTCTCTGCATTTCAGTGGTTGCTACAGAGTTTGCACAGTAGCCTTAATTTTAATGTCCTTTTCCAGCCATGCTATCTGGTTTAGCCCTTCTTGGTGAAGCACATCCCCTTGAATGTAGTGGCAACCTTGTAGATCTACGCAAATGTAGTCTCTTGCTGAACGTATGTATCTGCTAGGTTTTATCGGTCGTGACTAATCCTTTCTTTCTCTCCCCAGGTGTTTATGCACTGGATAGTATCATGCAAAATTGGTTTACACTTTTCACTCCAACAGAAGCCACTAGTATTGTTGCTACAACAGTGATGTCCAATAGCACCATCGTCCGTCTGCATCTGGACTGCCATCAGCAGGAGAAGTTGGCCGGCAGTGCTAGGACGCTTGCTCTACAATGTGCCATGAAGGATCCTCAAAACTGTGCCCTCTCTGCACTGACCTTATGTGAAAAGGATCACATAGCTTTTGAGACCGCTTACCAAATCGTTCTAGATGCTGCTACAACCGGCATGAGCTACTCCCAGCTTTTTACTATAGCACGATACATGGAGCACCGTGGTTACCCCATGCGGGCCTACAAGCTGGCCACTTTGGCCATGACACATCTCAACCTGAGTTACAATCAGGACACACACCCTGCCATTAATGACGTTCTGTGGGCATGTGCGCTCAGCCATTCCCTTGGGAAAAATGAGCTAGCAGCTATAATACCTCTGGTGGTCAAAAGTGTCAAATGTGCAACAGTACTGTCAGACATTTTGCGTAGGTGTACTTTGACCACTCCTGGCATGGTGGGACTTCATGGAAGGAGGAACTCTGGTAAGCTCATGTCACTGGACAAAGCCCCTTTACGGCAACTCTTGGATGCCACGATCGGAGCCTACATTAATACAACTCATTCACGTCTCACTCACATAAGCCCACGACACTATAGTGAGTTTATAGAGTTCCTCAGCAAGGCCCGAGAGACCTTCTTAATGGCTCACGATGGTCACATCCAGTTTACACAGTTTATTGACAACCTAAAACAAATCTACAAAGGCAAAAAGAAACTGATGATGCTGGTTCGTGAGCGGTTTGGTTGATGAAAATGTGTGAATGGGGGATTGGGGGGTGGGGGGGGTGGTTGTTTTTACTTGAGCCTGCCTTTGTATCCTTTTTAACTTAAAGAAACAGAGCCACACCGGTATTATATGTGTATAGTTATATTAAGTTTGCAAACTAAACTGTCATGTTGTGAAAGTTTGTGTGTTTATTTTTTTTCCTTTTTTCTGTTTGTATGAGAGGTTAAAAAAGGTTTGGTTTACACTGAGTATATGTTGTCAAGTGGCAAAAGCCCACATCGCTCTCCTGTTCTTTCTGTATACGTTCACAGCCTCAAAAACAAACATATATTGCAATGGCTTTAAAAACCAAACAAAACACCTCCATCCTGTGATAAGTACCTCGAATGGATTCAGCTTTACTCCTTTGTAACTCATCCTTACATTTCAGCATATTTAAACAAACCGACAAATGAAATACTAATACTTAAAAGGCTGACCACGTGGCTTTGCAGTGCTGTTCATCCAGAAGCATGGCACACAATGCTTGTGCATGTGGAAACTTAGCGACTGTCAACATACATTCTCAGGGATTTATCAAAAAATTAAAAAAAGAATGAGAGCATTTATTGTACTGTATATATATTATAGTATATGTCTGAATATTGAAAAATATAACTAACTAATTTATAAAAAAAAATCTATGTAATGCAAAATACTTGAAGCTGCAGTAGCTTGGTTTTAAACAAAAAAGAAAACCTATCAGAAGGACTGAAGTGCGCCTTGCTTCAGGGTTGGCTCAGGTGGTGAACTATATGCTGGGCATCTATGCAGAGCCACCTTTTGGATTGCATGGTTGGACTGATACCTAATGGGGAAATTTTATATATATATATTTATACAACCTGTGTATACATATATATGTATACACACATACACACATGCTTGTAACAGGCACTATAGTAAAGAGGGACAACAAAAAATACACAGCCAGAGCAGCAAGCCTTAGCATTAAGAATACAGTATGCCAGAATCGGGGTTTGTGCCTCCTAGCCTAGAAGACTTAAAGAAGTATCCTTTTTAACACAAAACACAAAATGTTTTCCAAAATGATTGACATGATACATTACGCCTTTGCAGTGAGCTAATAATAAGCTAACCTTTGTGCACAAATAACATATATATATATTATATATATATATTCTGCATAGGTATTTTGACTTTGTGCAGGACAGAAAGTTGTGTAGGTATGACTGTTCTACTTTCAGTTTGTTTTTTTAATATATTTTATTTTCTCTAGAATTACTCAAACAAAAGCAGCCTTCTATCTTGCCTTGTCTTAATGCTTTAAAATAACCAAACTGGAGATCTAACTACCAAACTGTTCATTATATTATTAAATACCAACTTTGGTTACAGTATAGTGTCTTTACTTTAGCTGATGGTTCTGTATCCTTGTGCTTTTTAAAGCAGTTTTTATGTTTTGGTGCAAAAGTTGTCCAGTGTCTCTTGTTCCCTTCATTAGAGAACATGCTAGAGGTATGTTTGTAGGTATTTTTGTTTAGAAAAACTATTTCATGCTCTCCATTTTATTTATTATAATAGGTAAAAAGGTTGTACTTCACCCATGTAAACATGCTCATGAAGTTGAAAGTAATTAAGATTTGATACACTGATATCAATTTATTTATGTAACTAAATCACTGTTTTATAAACTTGTTAATGATCAACAATTTTTTGTTTTGATTAAAATTAGTTTTTTGAAAGTTGATTCTGCCTCCTTTATGGTGTCTGTTACTGGAGTTGTGTACGCATAGTTCATAGATCTTAAATACTCAGCTTGCAACTTTGCTGCATTGTGGTGGTAAGCAATATGACCACCAAGCCCAGGAAAAAAATGTTTTGTTCCTCAAAAATCTGCTGAGGAATGGCAGTATTCACAGTTGCTGGTGGAAGAGGAGGGACCAAATTGCTGCCTGTATAGAAGGAACAGTAAGCCTTGACATACTGCCATGGTAGGGTGGTAGTGTGTGGTGGACATATGTTCCTGCTCATTGGATTATTTGGCTCACTGTGAGAGTTGAGATGTGCTGCAAATATATACAAGGACAGTTCTTGGATTGGCTTTTCTAAAGTATCTTGTGTATTTTGAGCCATGCAGCTCACTCCACCCAGCACGGAGTTCTTGCTCACCAGTTGACAGCCAACACTTCTGCTTTTTTGGAGCCCTTGCTCTGTAGGAGTTGTGTGAGTTTTCCAGCCCAGTGAAGAATGGGATATGGCATGGCTGAAAATTGAAGAGGAGCTTTCTGCTTTACCAACATCTTTATCATCTCAGGAGTGTTACATGGTGTCATATTTGAATACATGATCTGAACACCTTGACTTTTTTTGTAGTATCTTCAACTGAAAAGAGAAGTAGCGCGCAGCAAGCAACTATCAGAGATGCCAGTGTACCCATGAGTTCTGAGTGAGGCTTATGTCACTAGAAGATTAAGGGGGAAAAGGTCTGAAGCTTTGTACAACTTGTGTAAAATACGACTCTTTACCAAACCTTGCTAATGGCTGAGTTGTCTACCTTCTGTAGCTTCTGTGGCTTCTATCCCTTCCAAGTATTGAATCCTCATTACATTTTTTGCTTCGTTACTTTGTTCTAGATGAATTTTCTGCTAGAGGCTGTAAGGAACAAGAGGGATACTGCATTCTGTAATAGGGTTTCTGTGGGATTGTGGGGTTTTTTTCCTGTCTTGCCTCTTATAAATAATTTGGTATTAAGGATATTGTGGATTATGTAGATTGCAAAACTGAAGCCTGTTTGAAGACCAGGCTTTAGAATTAAATGCAGTCCTGATGGTTGCCACCTGCTTTTGATGAGCTCAGTGGCTCAGTCTTTCTTCAGAACTGACGGAAGTTTATTTGGCCTGTTTTCATGACTGAGTAAAATATCTTCTGCCTCTTCAGTGGTTCTGTGCAGTACACTTCACACCATGTTAAAAGCCCTCGAGGACCAGTCTTTCTAGCAAACATGTCTAGGCCTGTACTGCGCTTGTTTTGTGGAGGGAGAAAGAACCCAGGAATGGGATTCCATGAAAAAAAGCCTGAGGGCTCTTTTGGTGAAAACCAGCCAAACGTTTCTGTAATTTCTAAAAAGACGTAATTGCAATTAATTCTGAAGCATAAGGAAGCCTAGTCAAAATGCAATGTCTCAAATTCCTTATCTTCTTTTCAGAGCCATGTATTTGAGATACACAACTGAACATCACTGCTATCGTCTCCAAGTGTTTGAGGGCTTTTCAACACTTCTTTAAATGAGAATTTTTTTCAAATCCGGGATTGCTTTTCAGTAATGAAGGAAACTGAGCATGATTCTTGCATGCTATAGGCTACCATTGAATCTTCATTCTTTTTGTGAGTTGAGTAAAACCCTGAAAGATGTGATATTATTTCTGTATTATGAGACTGTCTTCTAGCCCAAGAAACTGACTTTTGCCTGTAAGTTTGTTTTCAGATTTCCTTTATTGATTTTTGGCAGAACAGAAGCCAGAGATTTTCCTTACCCAAGTTGTATTACCATTTAGCTTTTTAGTGTTTAAGCACTTACTTCGTTCCTCCATCCAGTTTTCCCGTTAGAGAAAACTGCACAACTTCTCAGCGTGAAAAAGAGAAAGGCACGTGTAGGAAATTCAGACTCTAAGGTGCAACTGAGATCCGAGACCACTTCCCTCAGAATACTTCATGTCTTATTCTCAAAATCTTCTGGTTTTAATGCTGTGGCAGTGGAGCTAAATCTGGATTGCATGTACATGACAAGGAATTTATCAGACTGTTTGAGAGGAATTGCAGGTAATGTTCTGGGGCTAGAGCCGCAACGAGAAGATGGGCTGTATTTCACTGTGGTTGTCTAGTAGAACAGATGGAGCTCTTGCAACACGGTGCGTCTGCTAAGAGGTGCAGTCAGTGCTTTGGATGACCAATGGCAGTTCTTGCACTACAGATGAAATTCTGGGAATTTCTTTTTTAAACTATCAAAAAGTAAAATTGGCTTCCTAGTATCTTTAAGGATAGAAGATACTCTGAATGCTTTGCGTTAGTAAATTTCTCTTCTACAGAAAGCCCATATTCCATAGTTTTCTCTGTATATCCATACAAATTTTCCTGCTGCAAGCTTTCAAAAACTTCTGTGAAACTCACTTTCAGTAATGCTTTAGCGTTCTATCAAATTAGTTTGAGCTACAAGAGTAGTGATGAAGTTTTTCATGTAAGTGGGTATAAGTAACATAAGTGCATCAAAACTGGGGTGCTGCTTCCATGGAGGGGAAGTTACGGTTTCTGAGTTGTGCTAATTTAGATCTGTAGTTCCGTAGAGTGGTTTTGCACTAGAAGTAAACTTATCTCACCAAGACGCTCTCAATTTAAGTAAAATACGAATTTTTACTGAAAAGTTATCCAGCCTTCCATTTCTGGTTTAAAAACAAAAATCCTGGTTATTCATCTACTTTTAATGCAGGATATAGTTTGGAAAAATGGCAGATACCTTTACAGAATTTGGAAGTATGATACCCTCAGGTGTACTCCAGCTCTGCAGTTCTGGCTGGAGATAAAATGTTCACAGACAAACATTTTCCATCCTTCTAAGTGCTTGTCCCCTTGAAAGCATTCTTTTTGCGAGGGTAAGTGGGGAAGCAAGGAGCACAAATGTTGAACTGTTGTGACAATGCAATGGGTAGTAGAGACTTAGGGGTATTACAGCATGTTACAAACCACACCAAATAGGCGATGAAAAGCTTTGTAAGATTCCTAATTGGAGAGACAACAAAGAGTCAGGGATAGCTTTACTTGAGAGGAGAGGTTGCTAGGATTTGGTTTGCCGGTAGAGTGTATGCCCCATAGTGCACATGGGAAGACAAGTCTTACCTCTGCTAGCACCCTGGGCAGTCAGCGTCAAGTAGCACCTAGTTGTCAGCCAAAATGTTCTTGATCTATCCTAATAGGTAGTATCAGTATCCCTAAAGTTAATAAAAGAGTGTTGTATGCTCTGAGAAAAAGAACCTGTCTTAAAAAGAAAATTACTATCAGCTGCTATATTTGCAGACATCTGGATCAAAGATTTCTATTAACAAGTATTGGCTGCAAAGCACAAGTTATTTCTACAACAGGCCTTGACAGATTTCTATAGCTGCTGTTGTAGAGAGTGATTATGACTAGTAAGTACCATGATCATGAACTGCCCCAGGAGCCAGCCAGTGAGTAGCCTTTTACTGAGTTTTGTACCAACTGCATTTCATTGTTAAAAACTTCATTTTTTTCCTCTTTAGCCTTTGTCTTTTTGTATATGTAATTTCAAAAGCTTTGTATTTGAAAAATTGCTTACCTGGAAGACAATGCACTTGTGGTCTGATGATGTAAAATGAGCAATGGAGCTATTGGTAACCATGGTCCATGGTGTTGGAAGTACCTGGGGAGCAGTGAATGAGAAAGGTGAGCTGTTCAGTCATGGTGACTGTAGAGGCTGGTGAGATGACACCTAAGGCAGCAGCCACAGTTGGCACGCAGGACCAACAATATCTGCCTTCCCACCACTCTGACCTTGGAATTGCTTGTCTGACCACAGAGAAGTCTTGGTTTGGCATCCCAGGAATCAAAGGCAAATCACTGTTCATAGAAGGATTGTGGAAAGTTGAAAAATGGACAAGGGTGATTAAGGGCAGAGCTAAATATTCCTCTGGTGAAGTTGCTGGAATTGCATCAAGGCTAATCTTGGCAGATGCTTTTGGGAAGCCTGTTAGTTGTAAGAACAACAGTGGTGAGAGAAGTAATGCCAAATTCTGCCTGGTCAGTGAGCAGGAAAAACCATTTGGGGTTTGTGGCCTCCAATTCCCGATCACCCAAATCTCATTAAACAGCACAATGACTATTTGTAATGCTTTCTTTATTGCCTAGCTCTTCCAATGCACAGAGGAAAGTCAGGCAGACTGCAACTCATCTCTTATCAGATGCATGACAAATGCATTACAAGTTAAGCCCTCTGTCCCCTCCGAAATCGAGAGGTCTGGGACAAAGGTTGGCCTTGCTTGGCCCATCTTGCCTACATGTTAAGGAACTCTTAGCAGCAGAACCAAACCAATTTGAGAGGCTGAAGTTGCAACAGGGAAAATGGCATTAAAAGCTTTCCCAGCAAGATCCTCTTGTATCATGCATAACAGCAGTTGTTTGCTTAAATGAGTGGAGATCATGGTTTCTGAAGAAAGCATCATTTCTTTTGTGCCTCTAATTGACACTGTAAACACAGTTAGTAGATTGGTATGGTAACTAAAAATATCTCAGGAAGAACCCTAAAGTGGAAGACATGATTGTCCTGCTAACTTGTTGCTGAAAGGAGCAAATGTACCTGAAGAGGAATTTCTTCACAGTCCTGCTCTGCCTGCCTCACCTTGAAGACAGAGCTGTGGTTTTGGTGGGGGAGAGGGTAAGAGGGTATTTTTGGAAGGTGTTTCGCTTCCTGAGTTTAAAGGCCTTTTTCCTCTAGCCACCTGATGGCTCATTTCCAGGTATGGTGTGGATGCAGCAGTAACCCTGGGAAGACACTGCCCAGTTACCCAGGATGTCTTTGCTCCGCTGCCCCTCTGTGCCAATACGAATGTCCGACCCAACACACAGTTCGTTCTCCAGTGCACTGCAATTTTTACATCCTCGAGGAGGCTGTCTCCACTCCTGTCTGTTGCAAGGTCTGGGGACTTCTGGTTTTGAAAGCTGAGCTTCTCCAACCGTTCACAAGAATCTAGGGTCTAAATTACAACCTTTTGATAGTCTGTTGTAAGCAGCATTGCTTGGCTGCTACTTAGTCATTCAGGAGGTCTTTCATATACTGTCTAAATCATATACTGGGCAACTGAGAAGCCTAACAGGCATGCTGGGAAATTTTAGTGATGATACCTAAATACTCTCAGTCTTCTAAGGGAGGGTTATTCCATGTGAGAAAGATTAACCATTGAACTAGCAGAGTGGCTTTGGTTTCACAGCCTGCATTTTCCCAGCTGTTGCCGTATTCTCCATCTGGAATGATCCGGGACTTTTTCCATACCTCAGCAATTCTCTTTTCCATTTCACTCCTTGCAAGGTGTGTACAGTGTTGTACTACATTCCTCATGCTGGGCTGTGGTACCATAATCTAGCAAACAGAGTTTGGCCAGGCTTGGTTTGGTTTTGTCTGGGAACCTGGAGGCTTACACTGGTCAGTTCCTGCCTCTCAGAGATAATTAGGGACTGTATACACCGTTCAGCAGCCATGGCTTGTAAGGAAGCAATATGATGCTACTCAGAGTTTGATGTAAATAATTTTGTGAGTGTATTGACTTCCCTACACAGGAGATGCAGGCCATAAAAGCCAGAAGCTAGCAAGAAACAATTTTTTTTGTAAAAGGCAAAGATTTTCCAGCGTTTGGCCTTTCATCAGAAAGTATCAAATCAGGAAAACAGTAATTACTGACAAGAGTTTGGAGTGCATTGCTAAGCATGTTACACTGCCAAGGCAGAAGTTCTCCACTCCTGGAAAAGTCCAGACAAACCAGACAGGATGATTTGGTCTTTCAGTTGCCTGTTGTTTAGCACCCAGATGGTCTGTGCAGTTTGGGGGTGTGTGTGGGAGATCTAATGGGATGTAATAGAATGGCACTGACTCTATCTAGCCCAGTGTGAAAATGCTAGTTTATGCACCTGTTTGTCCTGCTGAAGTGGAGAATAACATGTATTTCTGGCACGCTTGCCACATTGGCAATCTCCCTGTGCTATCTCATTGCTCACTCTGCTTTACTTACAATACATCTAGGTTATCTGTTACCAGCAGCAAAGCTGAGTCTCTGTTTCCTACTGATGGGAAATAAAATGAAAGACATTTCTAACATTTGGACTGGTGCTTGAGAAGCGCAGCTGTGCTGATAGCTCTGAGTGGAAGCCTGAGCTTTAGCAACTCCTGAGTTCGGGACCTGAATTTGCCAGTAATTTTGCAGGGGTTTTGTCTCTGCTTCTGTTCAAGTGTATGCTTACAGGTGAGCGTGTTCAGTGGAGGAAAACGTAGACTGACCTCATAGTGTGGGGACAAGGGGGTTCTCCAAGCTCAAATATGACTATTAAACATGGGCCCAAGCTTTTCTTCAGGTGCTGCAGTTGGGTGAAACATTTGTGGACTTATGCACGAAAACAGGCTGGCTTGCTAGCTGGTACCCACAGCTTCGGTCTTTCCAAGTAGAATGTACAGTCTGCAAGGACATGTTACGGCCAGGCCAGAGGACTGCAAGGGGGACAAAACAAACCAGGCAACATGTTTGTTTCTGGCCACAACTACAATGGCTTGATAAACCATGGGCATAGATAGCCCTGGAGAAACTGTTTCCTCTTTCCTTAGCCCTAAATGCTTCCTTACTAGATGAACGATGATTAAGGCAGCAGGGTGAGCCCTGTGCAGATCATGCAACTGAGAGACATAATTGATCTTCCTTAGAGTCTCCCTGTGTTGGGTCATCCCATCCCATGCCATGCCATGCCATCCCATCCCATCTGTGAGCCTGAGTGACTGCAGCCCCTGTGCCTTTGTTTGAAGTGAACGCTCTTTGTGCAGCTCTCTGCTTTCTGCAGATGTTTCAACTTGCCAGCTTTTCTGCGTGTAAGAATTGTGAGGAATTAAACTGCTTATTGAACTGCCACACTGTTGATTTGTGATTTAAATTCAAAAGTGCTAGAGTTTTGTTATTCTGCTATAAAGAATATTCCTTGGCTGGGTCCTTGGTGCCTGACTTTTCCAAGCAGTGGTGGTTTTCAGCTTGCTGTGTTCATTTCACCATCAGCAGCACAACTGCAGAGCCCTCTTGATGCTACAGAAAGCACAAGCCACAGGTACTCTGGAAGCTGTAATTCCAAAAGACTAAATACATCTGGCTTCTGGTTTTTTTCCACTAATTCTTATGCCATATACCAGGCGAGTAGCTGTTCCCACAGCAGACCTCAGGGATCCCTAACACGAAGGCCAGATGTAAGTCTGGAACAGACTTATTGATTTAGGTCTCTGGATTAGCAAGATACAGGAGCAGATGGCTGAGTTTCTGCGCGTGAATCGTTCCTGTGAGGTCAGTGGTACTCCTCGCTTCCTTAAAGTGCTCGGCTAAAAAGAGGACTTGGAGGCACAGTGGAGAGCACAGCCTGCTCTGGTGGGGGTCGTACTGGCCGCGCAAAGTACGTCACCCCCGGGGCCATCTGTGGAGGGCTGCTGGGGGTGAACCCCCACCTGCACCCCTTGCTGCAGAGCTCCTCCAATGGGTCCTGGGAGAAGCCTGTCCTGCTCCGCCTGGAGAGACACAGTGCACCTTGGAGATTGGGAAACGGGCGTGAGGGAGTACACTTGGGAGGCTGGGGAGGGAACAGCCAGGCCTCCTTAAATGGGAAAGGTTTTAATTTAATGTCCTTTGTTTTCTTTTAACAGCTTAAAATAAAAAGCTGAACAGGAGTGAAAATTAAAACTTCAAGTGCTTCTCAGTAGCTCTGTTTCACTCACTGATGTTTTGCAAGTGGATCGAAGCTCTCTGCAGCCTGGTGTTTAAAAAAGTTCTCAGATTTAAAGGGAGCCTTTTGTGAGCGCCTGCTGAAGGAGGTTTTCAGGCTGCTGCTTCTTGTTTACAACTAGCTCATTACAGGCTGCTGCAGAAATGTGCAAGGGGAGGACGAGGGAGGCTCCCTCCCTAGGTGAAACTTCCACGGCTGTAGCGTTGTAACCCTCCAGATTAGTGGGTACGGTACAAGAGCAGTTGCTTTTAAGGTTTGTAAAACAAATTATGACTGGCTACAGCAGGAGAGCTGTGGAAGTAAAGAGCTGTGTCAGAGGGCGAAGACAAATCAGTCTTTTGATTTAGATAATTTTGGGCTACAGAACTGCATTAGCGACCAAGATCCTGCAATTGCTTGTGTATGCATGTGCGTGCATGCACACTTTTAAAAAGTCTTGGTATAGAAACAGATGAATTGTGTCTGTCTCTGCCAAGTGCCATATGTTTACAGCTGAGTTCTAAAACACTTTAAAATACAGATTTATAATGGAAACACTGATGCATCCTTAAATATGTTGATGCTAATGGGCACCACCATAATAAAGCCCACAGAGGTTTTAAAAGATATATGTGTTGTTCTGGAAGAGGATACGCTGGCTTCTGCCTGAAGTGAAGCTTTTCATTTCTGTCCTTCAAACTGTTTGAATCTTCAGTGACATCTAAGAAGCCCTGGATTATATCTAATGCATCAGATGGTGCCAGTATTTAGGAAAATAACGTGTTTGATATCTGAAAACTTCTTCAGTTGCAATATGGGAACCACAGCCCTTTCCAGAACATGTAATTTTACCTATGTGTGTGTGATACACCACATAAAGGCATTCCAGCTTCTTCCCTACACTTTATTTCCTGAAATAAATCCTAATATGGAGCGACTGTTCTAGCTTTCTGTGTACTGGCTGCAATCACCAAACTCCTGCTTTTGTTAAAATTCCCCCCAGGAGAAGCTTACCTTCTTGTGGTTAACTTTATTCTTAATTATTTTCTTACAGATTTTAATTGGCTTCTGACCTCCCTACTGACAACAGCAGACAGAAACACGCTGCAGCACTTAGCATTGGCTGTAGCTACAACCTTTCACCCAAGCTCTCGCGAGCGGGGACCCTTCCCTGTGGCTAGTGAGAGGCAGCCAGCTCGGAGCCAGAGAGGGGTGGCCGTGCAGCGTGGCCGCCCAGCACCCTCAGGGCCGTGAAGCTTGCCTGCCACGCTTGGCACGGCAAAGTGGATTGGTAATCCTGAGCGTGGTGACATGGGCTGGACTTGAGCTGTCGTCCCGGGGTAACATCCTCACAGCGGAAAGCAGCGTGGAGCAGGGAATGGGGATGTTAAACACAGGAGTGCTGCTATTCTGCTGGGCGTTGCTGGAGCCTTTCCTGGGGCTCGTTACCAGTCTTCCCTTTCTCTTGCATGAGACTTAGTGACAGCACATTTTTTCTGCGGCTGTGTTTTCTTGTTGTTGCATTTCCTGGTTGTTGCCACGGAACAAAATGTCCCCTGGTGCGGGGTCTCCTGGTGCGTGCCAGCAGCCCGCTGCAGCTGGAGGGAAGCCTCCTGCCCCCAGTGAACTATGTGGGATGAAACTATGTTGAACCGTAGGGTGAAAAATTGTGCAGTATGTCTGAGGAGGCTCAAAGACAAGGCAGGGAGTGTTGCACGGTCAGACTCCGGGGCTGTGCTTTCATGGGGAAGTGAAAAGGGGGCCAGGTTTTTTTGGGGTGAAACGCTTGACCCGGTGCTGATGGGAAGATGATGAAAAATCCCTGTGACAGAGAAAAGGAGGTGACTCGCACTGTGGGGGTGATGTCCTTGCTGTCTTCTGAGCTGTGGTGTGACCGGTAGTTACTACAGCTGGAGGCAGCGGAAAATAGTCAGGCTGACAGAAGTACTGATGGACTGCTCTTCCCCTCTGTGGGAGGTGTGCAATTCCTTTAGGATCTTGAGCAAATTTCTCCTGCAAAACCCCCAGAAGCTTCCTAATTTCCAGTGTGCACCGGAAGGCACACAGGGGAGGCAGGTGCCGTGTCTGTCAGCAGGCGGAGCGGGGGGCAAAGCAACCCTCTCCAAAACCCTCTCAGGCCAGAGAGGCGAGCTGCGGGCTGGAAGGGGACAGCACGGGGTGGGAAGGACACAGGTGCCCTCAGCTCACGACGGTGGCAGCTCTGTCCCTTCAGCAGGCCAGGCAGGGGCCCAGCTGCGGTATTTCCAGCTAGAATTGCACATCTATGTGTGTGAGGAATTTTTTGCTGTATGTGCTCGGTGCGAGTGCGCAGTCTGAGAAGTGACCTGCAGAGCCACCGCAAAGGTGCCAGCTTCCCGAAAGTCTGCGGTTCGTGCATGTGCATCTAATGTGGTTTCTTCCACAGAAGAGCACCAGAATATTTAACTCAATATCCTGAAGCTCCCTGAGCTTATTTATCAGGTTTTCCTTCCAAAGACTCAGTTTTCCTTCTAACCTGCCTTCCCTCTGCATCAGTCCCAGACAGAGATGGCTCTCTCAGGTTAGGGTCCTGTTCTTATGCAAAATGTTACCCCAGGGGGGACCCACAGCGTATGACCCAGGTGGCAACAAAACCTGTGCAACAAGTTCAGTCTTTAAACAAGGTCGTACTTCTGTGAATGGCGGGAGTTTACCTCAGTAAACTTCGGAGATGTAAATAATGATGAGAAACCCACTGTTTGTATTAGACTAATCACAAATACAGCAGTGGCTATGTTACCTGAATAAATCACTCGTTGTGAGCTGCTTTGTGGCTTCCTATGATAATTAATAATTCCTGAATTGAAGTTGTCGGACAAGGGTAAACATTTATATGATGCTAGTACCTGAAGACCCCAGCGTGGGCCTATGTCTCCTTGCCTCGCCTGTGCCTCCAGTATAGGGATAGGAATCAGCACAGGCAGAATCCTTCTGTTCAAAACTATATGGCATTTCCCTGGTGACTCCTCTCCTTCCCGAGCCTGGTACCTGTCCAAGAAAGGAGAATGGCAGCTGCTGTGCAGTCTATTCTGGCTAATCAATCAGGTAGCATGAGCCTCAGACATGAATGACAATAACATAATTCCTGTAGTAATTGGAAGGAAAATTATAAGTTGGTAATGCTTGTGGGATTGTTTCCTATCTTCCACAGAGCAGATCAAAATTGGAGGGATCAGGAGCAGCAGGCTTTTTGGCTTTCTGACACAGCTGGATAAAAACAGCTTTATCTGAATAGCACTGCGGTTAGCACAAGGTTTCTCATCTGTGCATTTTGGTTCCCCAACAGTGGGACAGTGGATGAGCTGGATCTTATTAGTAACTTGGCTCCATGTACCATATAAAATTAATAAGCATAGAGAAAGCGTGCTTTCAGATCTTGAGAGAATTAAAGAGTGTCAGAGACAACATGGACTTTAAATATGTAATGGAAAGTAAGCTGCATTCAGGGATTTCTATAATAAAGATAATGGAATCCTTAAATGCAAGAGGGTCAATGAGCTTTTGTTTTGATCGTAATTGCTCTGTAGGAACTGCTCTAATGATGATATAGTTGCAAAACACTGCTATCCCATCATGTTTACAGCAGGACTCAGATAATATTGATAGGAACCACCTGTGCTGTAACCACATTCCTAGACTGTGCGCCTCTGAGGTTCGTTGTTAAAATATAGTTTGGGAATTTGGTTTAGACACAGTCTGGGCTCAACAAAACTGAGTGATGCTTTAGATGAAGCCATCCAGTGTGACTAGCTGGCCTTCTCAACAGTTCCTCGTGGGATCATAATAAAATCAATTGCTTTAAATGCAGCTTATTTGGCTGAGGCAATTTCTTCAACTGATCTTGAACCAGTCTTTCCTCCCCTATGTACCTTTCCAAAAAGACTACATTTAATCTCTTCTGCCTAAACTATGGCAAGTTGCATGCTTCCATCTGCTCATACCAAAACTGACTGTGGGAATTAACTGCTATCGAGCAGTCTCTTCTGAAAATGATGGTAATCAAATGCTGTCGTTTGCTTGGTGGGGACTTTCTAACTAGCAAACAGTAACCAGGTGTTTTGTTTTGTTTTTCCAGAGTGGCCCTCTGTAATCTATGGGAAGTGGCAGAAGGCAGCCAGCCAGGGCAGCAACCTGTTCAGGTTTGAGCTTTGGGAATTTCCCAGGCTGGAGTGCCTTCCAGGCAGCAGGTAAGTTGCACCTCAACATGGCTCCTAAAGAGAATGACTGGAAAGGAAATTTTCCTTCATTGTAGGCTCTACAGGCAGATTTCTTACAGGTAAAGCAGGTTCTATTGAGTACTAAATATGACATCGTAAACAGGAAACCTAAGGGAAGCTGAGGAACCTTGCCTGTTGGTTAACAATGTTTTAAAGTCTGTGGTCCTGAAACACATATTGTCATTACTGTGTCCAGTTCTGGGCTCCCTGGTTCAAGAAAGATGAGGAACTCCTAGAAAGTGTCCAGAGGAGAGCAATGAGCATGATAAAGGGACTGGAGCATCTCCACTATGAGGAAAGGCTGAGAGAGTTGGGCTTGTTCAGCCTGAAGAAGAGAAGACTGAGAGGGGACCTTAGCAACACATACAAATATCT
>BOSO01012600.1:0-21865 GCA_018403395.1 Gorsachius goisagi | reverse complement strand
TGAGGTCCCTTCCAACCCTTGTGATTCTGTGATTCCCTATTCAAAAGTTTTCTGGTTAAATCCACATGCAGAAGAGACTGTTCCCAACAGTCATCCTCACCTCTGCTCCTCTCCAAAGAGCACTGCGAGGGTAGTGCTACAAGTATCCCCTCAGCAAGCAGAGGTGGGCTTTGGTGATACCTACTGAACTAGGTAATGACAGATTGGAGGATGCCTGTGGGTTATTTCATGCCTTTTTTGCTGAAGCGTGTTCAGTTCTTAGGTGGCATTTTAGGAGGACCAATTTTAAAATAGGGAACTGTCAGCACAACATTCAGCTCATAAGAGTTTCCAGGATGGGACAGAGGGGTGTCTCTGCCACTCAGAGGTGTTATGCCCACTCCAAACATGACACAATGACCAAGGGTCTTGCAGGGAATGGAGGTTGATTTCACCCACGAGATTTCTCCCACAGCAAGAAGCCGACAAAGCCAGGTCCCAAGGCACCCAGGGCTGTGTGGCTGGAAGAACATGTAGGTGTGCTTCGTTGAACTAATTCACAAATTACGTAAACTGTGCCCAGAAAGACCAAAGTCTGCACAGGCTGCTGAAGCTTGTGCTAGGACTGGGGGGGTCTAACTGGCTTCATAACTCACTTTTGCATCATAGCCACTGTTGAGTGCAAGAGAATGAATAACTCCTCTGTTTCACTCTGTTGATGTGTGTGCCCCCTGTTATTCCAACCAGTCCTCCCCAAAATGCAAGCAACTCCTTCACCAATGTTTTTTTTAATATAGAGGGTGAGCAAAAATATTTTATTTACAGCTACCAACCAAACATAGATTGTAACTTTTTGGAATGTCTGATTGCAGCTTTTAAAGGCATATTTGCACTGATTTTATAGTTAGCTTGGACAGCAAGATGAGGGAGTACTCTTCAGCAGAGGCTACACAAAGTAGGCTTGCTACGTGCATACTTGGATGATTACTTTGGTGCCTAAGTTCAACGGAACAATGAATTATTATTTCCATATAATATTTCCATTATCTCCACATATTTCTGTACATTCAAGTGGGAAGAAAAAAACTGCTAAATTCACAATTATATTAAATGAGCTGAATGCAATGCATACGTATGTGTAGCACTGAAAGAGAATGATCTTTGTATGTGAAAACTGAGAGATTCAGAGTCATTGGGCAGTACACATTTGCAAAAACAGACCGAATGCAACAGATGGAGTCACTGGAGAGCTAGATAGGAATTTGGGGTGGGGAAAAAAGCCGGCAATGTGTATTATTCATCATTTGTCATTTGCAGTTGAGGAAACGGAATGCCCTCTGACATGTCTGAAGAAGTTCATGATTTATTGGAAGTAGTGAAAGAAGTATAAAGCCAAATAGTAATATAAACCCCTGGGGATGTCTTGCTACAGTCTTTTACATAGCATTAGAGCCACTGTAAATGGTTGGACTAAGATAAAAATCCTGGCAAACATTTGGCATTAAATGCTTCAGATGTGAAACTATTCATGCTTTGAAGTCAAGTGATTTTAGTCTTGTCCAGCATCGTAATACTAAGAACTGCTTCCTTTATTTAAAAATCATTCAAACTCACATAAACCGAGGATATTATGATGAGACTCCTATTCTCCTTCACCCTACACCCATCCTCTTTTTACTGGAGGTGTCCGGGAAGATGAATGACATTAGCTACAGCACCTCAGCTTTGTGGACCTGTTGTCACAGCAGGAGAGCCCTATTACTTCACAATGATCATAGTGGGCATTGTATGAGGTTTACTTTTGATCTGGGATAATATTGCCATTATTTATTTTCAGTAGCCAGTACACACAGAACCATTTCATAGAAAGGGGCCACATGGAACAAAATACTCAAAGGCTTAAAAATGTAGTGAAACAATTTGGGTAACTGTTTTCCAGATATTACCTCTAAAATTAATTTCTGCATGCAAGCCTAAATGAGCAGCAGAGCAACTTCCTAAACTGGAAATCCACAAATACTCCTGAGAGACAGCATTGCTTCAACAAATGATACTTACTTAGCCATTCGTGCCTGGACTCGATCCTATAGAGCCTGACATTTGTGTAATGAACACTCACTGGTTTCTTCCTGCTGCTGCATTGCAGGTTACTTGCTTTGCATTGTACACCAGGAATTCCATGCATTAGAGCATGGATGGAAACAAGAAGAGGAGGATATAGAGAAAACTAAATCAAGAATTCACCTGTCATGAATCCAAGCACCAGAAAGCACATGCTCTCGAAGTATGCTTTCTATGGTCTTTTAAATAGCACTCAAGCCACTGTAAATAGTTGGGCTCAGACAAAAATAAGTGGTGTTGGACAGGTAGTCTGTAGCTGCATGTTATGTAACGACTCTGAAAGTCATCTAAATTCTTGTGTTTTGTCCACGGAAAGTGCTTTTCCTCTAAATGATCACAAGTGTGAATTTGTCTTGGAAATAAGCAGCAATACACACACAAAAGGCAGCCGATCAGACTTTGTGCATGGTAAGCAGGGGAAAAATCCAAAGCTGGTAAGTTACCAGTGCAAGTTAGTTCAGTTATTCAAATGTCAAGAAAGTGTGCACAGCAAGTAATATGGAATAGTGCTGTAAGTGATATCCTAAGGCAGGAGAATGGGAACCACATGTCAGTGTCAAGTAGCTCTATGCAGTTATAAAATGGTTGTGTCGAACAGACCAGGGTTAAACTCAGCTTCTGTGTATTGAAGTGGCATACAATACTCTTGCAGTTTAAACACCAAGTTCCTTTCCGTTTTTTAATTGTCTCATTTTTGCATGTGCCAGAATGCATCATTATTAGTATTATCCCTTACCATCACTCCCCTGTCATTATTTTTGTTTTTTCCTCCTATACCAGATAATTTTAGCAGCCAGCTTCAAGAATGGAAGTGCACATTTTAGCTGACTTCAAACACAAAGGTTCCAAATTCCAACATAGTGCACGGTGCTGAGTTCACGGTCTGGCAGTTTGGCCATAGAAATCGTCAGCCATTTAAGCAGAGTTCAGACAGCTTGGCAATGCTGCTTATAGCCCGGAGTAGACACAGCTGAAGATCGGGAATGCCTGGTGAGTTTTTCCTAAGCATGCTGCAGGGCAGGCACATCTGTGTTTTGCAATGTGTGCAACCAACCAGCCCAAACAGTTGATAAAATGTTCCTCTTTTATCCGTTGCCACTGAGGTCTCTGGCACCCTTCACGAGTACCTCAGCATGTACTAACATCTCTTTTCTGAGAGAACAGTATAATGATTTGGCCTGTCTTCTCTAGTCTCATTTTATTCTTTGAATCCGCCCCCTTCCCCCCCCCAAATGATGGGTACTCATAGCTTAGTGTGATGACTTTCCAGCTGCCTGTCCCCTTTGGACATGATCTACATGGAGTTGTGTTGACCATTGTATTCTCTATTGCCTCTGAACAGTGAAGGCACCTTCCTTCATGTGTTGCTGTCAGCCAGGCCACCCATTAGCCTTCCTGCAAAAGGGGTTAATGTTCTGGAAACTACCCAAGCTTCCTCTTCCTTGCCCAGCTGTTTTATCTACCGATGAGTTGACAGAATTAGGAAATTCGATGCAGTTGCCCACAGATTCCACTACCCCGGTCGCTTACAGGGCTATATGCCATGGGGCTATATGCCATGTATGTTGCCTTTCAGTGCATGTGTGCTGAAGACTTCCTATGACAGAAAAGCACTAGAAGGGTTCTGTAGAGACTGTAAGTGAATACATAGATGGAAGTGTAAAAGCAGCATAGAAAGCACTGGTTTAATCTCGTTGAAATAAACATTTACAGCTTTTCTGACCTTTTCCTGTAGATCATGTCAAGCCCTTCATCAAGTTCAGTGTGATTTAAAATTTAGAGCAACACTCCCTTTAGGCTGTTACATTAAAGTCCAGATGCAAGTGAATGTTCAGGCTCAATCTGAAATTTTCCACCAACTTCCAAGTTCATAACCTGCAGGCAACATGCCTATTCATTGATCCCAAAAAGGGACTCTTTGTACACAATGGCAGAGGGATGATGTTGTTTCCCCCTTACTGCTTTGAAATAAAGATGATTTCCTAACATGGAAATTTTTTGAGAACCTGCTTTTTGTACGTTTTGTTCTAATCTTTAGTTTGCAGGCTATTTTCTTGTTTACTGAAATATGATAAAGAAATATTATACATTACCTAAAATTTATACCTCTGCAACATCAAATATTCTGCAGCTGCTCTAGATTTCAATTAAGGACACAGATCTGTATCATGGTAAGAACAGGAACGAGGGTGATGTAAATAGGACTTTGGGAAACCATCTTTGACTTTGGTCAAGGAGGTAGGGCAGAATTTAGGAACACTTTCTGGAGGAACAGCTCATATCCCAGGGACATGAGTGAGCATGTTTCAGCCACCTACCTGCTGTACTCCTCCTGGTTTGTGCTAGCAGGGAAGGAGTCTCCCCCAGCCTGAATTGCAGTCTCCCAGTCCTGGACACCTCTGATTAGCAGCACTGTTTGGCAGTACTATGTTGCAACTCATTTGCAGCCCCAGCTCCAACTCCATGCTCTGTTTCTGCGCTGTGATTTGCTTGAGGTCCTACATGAGGCCAGATCCTTACCCCAGGCTCAAAGGATATTTCTTGCCTAGTCAGCAAGTGGCCTTTTCCCACTGTGTTATGCTGCTAAAGCAGCTTTTGAGGGACTGGAAGATAGAAACACTGTTTAGATGGGTGCAGCTATTCAGCCTCATACTGAAATCTGGTCCAAGTGATCACATTTCTAACATCCCAATGGTGTAATTCATGTGTTTACAGTGCCATTTATGGTCTACACAGCTGTGGTGCACCTTCCCCAGTGGCCAGCCAGCCTCAGGCCTGTCTGGGCACCTTGCTTGTTTTGGCAAAGCCTGTTAACCCTCCTCCTGCTCTTAGCTCATGTCCGGGAGTGAGGCAAGCAGGGGTACATCCTATACTCATTCCTTCCCTGTATGTATACCATTAAAAGGAATGCAATAATGTAGTATGTTTATTATTGTTAATCATTTGCTATAACAGGTTTAGGTTACCTTTTTTTTAGCCTAATAACATCTTTTTATTATGCATAGAAACACCTATGATTGAGCATCTTTCAAAAGGGGAAATAAGGATGCTTGAGACAGCAAGGCAGGAAAAGGGTTCATGGATTCTTCAAATGGCCACACTGCTTAGAGATGAACAACTCAACCCCAAATCTGTTACCCGAGTCCCACCATGCTCCCCTGCCTGAAGGTTTCGGGAGTTTGGAGTTTGTGTGGGGGTGTTGCCTCTTGGCCACCCCTGTGCCTTCATGGTTACCAGAAAATCACACTGATTCATTCTGGTGGTGCCTCTTGCACATCCTGTGTTTCTTCAGACTTCCCCATTCTCTTTCCTTCTCTTTCCAACTCTTCACCCCTGTCCTGTGATGCATGTGCTATTTTGAGGTTGCAAACCGTGCTGTGCCAGGATTTCTCTCCTTGCCCATCGTCAGAAGTCTTTGCTGGAACTGAGCTTTCTTACTGAGCACCTTATGTGAGCTATGAAGATCAGTAGTAACATAGGAAACTGCAAAATCAGGCACATTTTTAAACCCTGTGAACACCATGTGAGAATAAATCATAGAGTCATTTTCTTCTCATGCTGAATAGGGAACTGCATTAAAATTGGGAAACAATATTATTTGTGAAGCAAATATGTTTGTTTCATGTTAAGACATCTATCCTAGGTTTTCTCAACTCCCCTTCTGCCTCTTTTCTTCACTTTGAGAAAAAGACACAGTCTTCCTCCCCTATCCAAAGAATGAAATGAAATTAAATGAAACATCTTGGTTTGGAGTCAGATTATGAATTTTAATCCACAATGAATCTTCCCCTCCAAAAAAGAAGATAAACTCCTTTAGGTTGGCTCATAACAAAAAACATGTTCTTGGTGTCACCAACAAACTGAATGAATCCATTATTCACAGAGCTTGAAGGAAAGGCCTGCTTTGAGTCAAGGGCTGGAAAATGAACTTGATGTTACATCTGGCTTTGCCGATCCTCAGAAAGGGACAATGCTTGAGTTAGCTACAGACCGATGATGTTCTCAAGCTCCCAGTCTCGTGTGGTGGGGACATGAAGTGTGACAAGATGGCCTTAGGCAGAAGCCCGGTGTAGACGTCAGTACTGGAGTACCTTTTTTACACCTCTACTCAAAAGGTCCACCACAGCAACTTCCACTTTCTCCGCCTGAGTGCAGAGGAGCCATGAGCACAGTGGTCTTCCCTGGAGGTGATAAACATTACCTTAGCGATGCTCCCAGACCCAATAATTCTCAGAGCAAATGCCCTGAGGTGAGCTCACCTGAACCAAGTCTGCCATTCAACAGCATGTCATGTTCAGTGATTAGGCTGGAGCCCGCTGCTTTACTTTCCAAGTTTTATTAATTTCAGTGTATATTGCTGTTAGCTGTGCTTCTCAATATCTGGTGGGATTTGTGCTACAGATGGAAAATAGGCACATACAAGGAGCTACCTTCAAATGCAAGCCTTGAGGGGCCTGAACTTGAGAAATTAGCGTGCACTTGTGGCGTGCTACCAAGTGCAGGCGGCAATTCATCTGCACCTCTGCTTACAGGGGCTGTGTTCAAGGAATTTCCTAAATGATGTGAAACGAAGTAGACATGGCAGGAAACTGTGCTGCTAGAGCAGCTCCTCAGCACTGATGTCCCCCACTAAGCAGGAGAACATCTGGGCCATCTAACTGCCTTGATGTGTGCTCACATCTTTGTGCTGACGCGCAAGATGTTTCACTGCCAGCAAAGCAGGAGGATTGTGCTCAAGCTAATGCATTTGAGCATCCTGGGAGGGTGGGAAGTGTCTGGGTGGGAATCCAGCTGAAAGATCACCTGGGATGTGTGCTGTCAAAAAGAGCTTGAATTGTGTTGTAAAGTCACTGTAGCTTCACCAGCCCAAGTTGTGACCATCCTACTGTTCCCAGCTGATGGAGAAGGGATTTCTTCCGCTGTCCCTGTGGCAGGATGAGGAACATTTGGGGATGCACCTTTCACCCTTTGCTCCCTGGTATTTGGTGCTGGGGTGCTTGCCTGGGCTGGGACCTCAGCCATGCCAGCCTCTCCCTCCTGTGGCTCCCCATTTAGTGGCACCCCGGAGAAGAGGGTCAGTTGTTACCGTGCCCACCTTACACAGCACTTTTAGGGTCTGTACAAATATCAGTTGATATTGCAGCATCTGCATGATGCTGTTGAGTGTGTATTTAACCAAGGAAACCCAACTTACTCCCCTGGCTCTTGGGAGATAAGGGAGGATCCAGGGCTGGAGGGAAGCATGGTCAAGGGGTGACTCATCCCATTGGCTCTGAGGAGGAAATGAGCCTTTCTCCACACCAGACTTCCCTTTCTTCTGAAGGACAATAGGAGAAGAGAAACCTAAACTGCAGAAGGAACAATGTAAATCAAGAGGAAGCAGGAAAAAATATGGAGTAAGACAGAGTGGCAGAAAGAAGGACTAACTGCCACAAAGCAAAGATGTGACTCTGAAAACAAACCCACAGAATGGCAGCGGGAAATTACACTGAGACACCTCTGGGGAGATGGATTTGCTACAAGGGCCGTTTGCTGTGTGGCTCCACTCCTCTGACACCACCTCTGGCTGCACAGTGTTGTCCTCGTAGTCTGTATTTCTTGTTCGATGGACACCAGAGGTGAAGGCAGGTAATGGCAAATGGGTGTGAGTTCAGTTAATCAGGACACAAAAACCTTACACCGTATGTTGTACCTTAGTTCAGATGGGCCAAGTGCACCAGGTGAAAAGATGCAAACTGTTTTTCCAGTCTCTCTTTCTCTCTCTCTGTTACCATCTTGAACCATTGGGTGTTTTGGGTAACAAAGCACAGGATATAGTGCAGAAACCACCACCATTTTTTGAGGCTAAGACTCTGGCACGTACAAAATCAATAACATTTATTAGAAACACAGGGTATTGCACAGGGCTTGTTTCTTGACCCATTTCACTGGTCTGTTGCCTTTATATTAAAAGTGTACCCATCAAATATTGTTTATACTCCTTCCTCCCTATAAAACTTCTACCTTCACAGCTTCTCTCTGGCCTTTCCTCACCTGTGGCATTTTTGTTTCTACAGCAGCTCTGAGAGACCTTCCCCTTCCTTTGAAAATGTATCTGTTAAGAAGTTAAATTTTTCATTGGAAATGTGAAGGGCCATCTCATGCCTTGTCTTGTGTCTGGCCTCGGAGGTCCTCCCCTGTCCCCTGCCCTGTCCCTGTGCCTTCGGTGTGCTCAGGACCATGGCACACAGAGAGCTGGAGGGAAGTAAAGTGTCTGTCAGCTCTTCTGGAGGCCCTGCAATGTACTGTACCTCCCCTCTGGTGGTCAGGAGTGACATGTGAGAATAATTTCCAGGGCTAGTGTGAAAGAAATAATTGAAAATAGGAGCAAAGGTCCAGATTCAGAGCATCTGCTTGGGGCTTCTCTTGTAGACCTTGCACTGTCTAAAAATTCAGGTGTCCAACGCCAGCAGGGTGGTTCAGAGGTCAAAACAGGACCAGGGCAATTGATGGGAAGGGTAGCGCCATTCCAAAAGGTAAACCCCAAATTCCCCATACCAGGTAGGCAGGTACCTGGAGTGAGTCAGGAGACATGAAGCCAGATGTCCTCTTCTGCTCCCGCTCCTCCCCTGCCTGGAGCAGGGCTGTATCCTGGGTGCTCTCTGCCCTCTCAGGACCCAGAGCATAGTGACTGCCTTGGTGCAGGGCAAGAAGGCTTTGCTGCTCGGAAGATATTTTTCACTGTGCCAGTGCTACCCTCTGCCATTGCACTTGCTGAGGTTCAGAGGGTTTCTCCAGAAAAGGGCCTTGGGTCAGGACTACCTTCTCCCACCAGATGCCAGGCTATGAGGTTACAAAATCAGGTTTTTGTGAGTTTTGGTTGTTTTCTTTTTTTTTTTCTTTATTTTTTTTTTTTTTTTCCCCTCTGGCTTCATGACACTCAACATTTTGAGTGATGAAGGGGAAAATTTCAAAATGAAAGGTGAGAGGTATCCCTACCTGGAGGACTCAGCCAGGGAAGGATGGCCCCATGGGAGCTGCAGGGACCTGGCTGCATGCCTTCAGGCTAAGAAGGAAGCTGAAAACAGGCTAAGAGCTGACTTTATTTATTCATTTACATTTGCAACTATGTTTATTGACTGCACATGTGAACACACAGGATTTGTTTTCTTAGAAATGTGCAAAGGAATTGGAAATGTTACAGGTATTGGTGAAAAAGTGCATATGGCTGGTTCTCATTTTTAAAACATGCAACATACTTGAAAATGCTTCTTATTCTTCATCTGGGGAGGGGGGAGCTACAGGGAGAGCAGAAAAAAATACTGTTTGGCTTCAGTGACCAATCACACCGCCCAGCTAGTGAGCAAGGAGTAGCTGTGGCACTGCATTCACAAGTAAGTACACAGTCTGCAAGATGTTCCCATGCATTATTCAGTGAATAATTCTAAATAATGAAAACACTGAAATCTGTGTGTAGATGTAATATGAGGGACCACATTAAATGCATTGTTCAATAAGAGAAACTGACCCAGGTCTAGTGAAGAACAGCAGCAACTGTTCAGGAAACCTGTGAGTCTATGCAAGGTGAATTCACTGTGTGCCAGCAACAGCGACCCAAGCCCAGCAATCTGTAGTGGCCGGTAGGCATCATTTAAAGTGACGAAGCAGTTGCAAGACTACGTAAGCTTCACCCAGAGGCTACACCTTCTCTGCAAAGTCACCTTCTGAGTCGTTTTCATTTTCCACATGGCCGCCTCTGGAGCTGACCACGGTCGGCCGAGAAGCAGCTGTGGTGCTGGGCACCACCTGCATGGCACCAGCCTGGGGTTTGCAGCACACAGTGGTCCTGGCCGTGGCTGGTGAGTTGTGGGTACTCAGACTCCAGCCTATCCCCCCACTTAACGTTACATAACCATTGGGACCTTTGTGTAGCTTAGGCTTGCATTAATGGCAATGCACAGGTTATAATCTGCATCAATTCTTGCAAGCAAGGTAGGTACTTATTTTTATCAATTTGAGGATGTAACAGCTTTGCATGCATTTGGTTGTTTTATTCTGAGCTGTAGCACGTATTCAAAGAGCAGAACGATAACACTTCCTTCCCTTAAGGTACTCATCAAAGTAATCATATGAGTAAAAATAGCTCATGACCAACACCTTCCTGGAATTTTATTTCCCACGTTATGATCTAGAGGAGAGGGGCTAAAACTCATAGCTCTTGTAGCAAATTTCCCTGTTGTTTTTGAAACAAGGCAAAACCTTAGGAAAGTTACTGGAGGGCCATAGGGAATATCAGTGGATTTATACTGAAACAAGAAACCTAGATCATGGTAAGGTGTTTTGCCAAGCCATAACTTGTCATAAGGCCAAACACAGGTGAGTAAATTGTAGTAAAAAGTTGCACTTGCTTTTATTGATTTTTTATTGCATTTTTATGTTCGTCCACATAGCCAATGTGTTGCTGGCTTGCAATTAGACCTGACAGTGGGGGAAAGAACAGTAACAAGAAATTGAATCAGTCATTTGTTTGAAGGCAAGCCAAAACCTACAGTATGGAGAGAAAGGAAGGAACTTGTGAAAGATCTGCTTACTGCTGCATTTCCGACATTCAACTCCTTAGCTTTAATAGCGCTTAAAATACCAGTCACAGTTTGTGGCTGTGAAGGAAAATATGCAATGTTTTCTGATGATTGAGTGTTTTATTCTAAAGGTACCACAGGAGAAGAATGTCTTGGGGCTTCAGCAGGTTTTAAATGTTGTACAAGAAGTCAGAAAGAAATTGATCTAAAAGATGCAGTAAATGGATTTACAAGTCTTATTGACTACCCCACTGAGTTACTGCTTCCAAAAAACTCTGAAGTCCATGTCTGTATGAAAGGCTTTCCTTTCAGATATTCAGCCTGCACAATCTGCAGGCATTCAGCATTGATACATGCTTTTATTTTTATTGAAAAAATACAGGAGGCAGGCTGATGAAGTTCTTTTTTTTCTCAGGTTTTGACAATCTGAAATCACATGCAGAGTATCCACGTTCTCCTTGTGCAAGCCTCAAAGTCTTGGGATGTTGTGATGGAACATGACCCGCACTTAATCTTACTTTAATCTTTACACGAGAGCCAAAGTGCTGTGGCTGTATAACCATTAGCAACACAGGTTTTATTCAAAACACTTCAGAAATCTGGATCAACTTGTGTTTTCACCAGAACCACAAAGTTGGATAGGAGCAGCTGGATGCTTTTGCCTCCGCCCCTCAAAGCTCTGACTCCTCACCACTGCGAGAGAGCACGGCTGTTATCAGAACACCTGGAGTCACTGCCTGCCATGCCATCATGCCTTCTTGCACCTCCATGACAGTTAGAGGCATGTCAAGATGAAGAACTGACCACAGAGTGGCCTGGTGAGGAAACTGTGTCTGAAACCGTATTCTGATTTGGCATCATGCAGTATGCATGACCTCCACCTTTGGGGTTTGGGAGTGAAACTGTTCTGGCCAGTATTATCTCATTTGAGGAGCTGTAGCTGTGGGAAGGGAGTTTGGATTATTATGGAGGGAGAAAGCGGGGTCTGAAGGGAGCAGCTTGTGATTTTGGAAAAACATAGACTTCTGCCTTTAAACATAGGGCTCTGAGGCTAATGTTGTCCCAGGAATTTGGGCCGGAGCTCCCATGTCCAGTTCTGGTGAGCACCCAGCTTCTCTGTCACTATAACTGAGGACGGTGGGTCCTGTTGGGATGTGTGGTATCCTCAGCAGCTCTGGCAGTTGTCCTTTCCTGGAGTAGCTCTGCTTGGCACTGAACAGAGCTGCAGCAACACTCTTCAAGAAAGCCACAGAAAAGCAGAAAGGACCCATGAGTCCTCTGGAAAGGCACAGAAAAATATCTCATTCCTCTGCCCCCAAAGTTTGTTTCCTAACCAAAAGTGTTCTTTTGCAGCATCTCAGCATTAGGTTCCTTTCTGCAGGAGATTAATAATTTTAAGCTTGAGGGGGAAAAAAATGTAATTTTAAAGTTATTCCAGTTTATTTAAGGAAAACTACAAAGGTATGGTTTATCCTTTCTTTGTACCTTCAACATGGAGAAAAACTGGCAGAGTTCAAGCTAGGCAGAATTTCACCTGCATTTTAGCTTGTTGAAGGACAGCCATTAATGAAATTTTGAAGGTGGTTCTGTCAGGGTTAACAACCATGGAAATGTTAGACTGGGCTGGGAATCCTTAATACCAGCCCTCCAAAGATCTACTTTCATTTTCAAAAGCTTTTTTTTTTAATCAAATACACATCAAAACAAAGTACATAAAGAACAGAGAAATATCTGTTTTCTAAAAGACAAAAGTTGCAAAGAAAATTTTTGTCCCATTTGTAACTCTATTTTGTCTTCTAGGTCAAAACAGCTGTGATATGTTGGAAAGGAGGGAAAACAAGGGTGAAACTTCAAAACAATGCAACATTTCATTGGTTTTTTAGAACTGAAGCAATCAAAACTTTTTTTCTCTATTTTTCTCAACACCATCCTTTTTCTCAACAGAAAAAATGTCATTGTCAAATGTGGAACAGGCTGTCCTCATTCCTAAGGGCGTTTCTTTACAGCATCTCTAGCTCTGAACATATCTGTGCTGGCTTCAACCAATTTAAATCAGATCAAGTGAAATAAGCAGAGTGATAGCAGCAAGCGGGAGCTGTAACCAGGTGAATCTGTGAGCCTCACCGAGCAAACCATTTACCCACGCTCTCGGTCAAGCTTTCTGCCTATGTTGAGCTTTATGTTGCTGTAACATCCTGCTGGCTGTACCCAAGTCAAATGACTGCCAAACTGCCTTGCCCATGTACGTCTGGACAAGCAGCTGGTCTCAGCACTGATTGCGACAGTGACCTACCCACAGCGCTGGCACGTGTCGACGGCGGGATCTCTCCATCGCCACAATCCAGGCCTGCAGTTTGGAGGGAGTAATCCGCGAAACAGTTATTGCAGAGTACTAGTTTCCAAAGATTTGTTATCAGCAGTGTGGGAACTGCAGCTTGAGTAAATTTACATGAAGATTAGAAAAATATTTCCTGCCTGTGAAAGTAGAACAATATGCCAAGAACGTGTGTGGAGCCCATAATTTGGTGCTTTTCAGCTCCAGACTGGAAGGAACAGCCCTGCAGGGAAGGACGTGACTGCTCTAAGTGATTTATCTTCACCTCTGCTTTTAAAACTCTACATTTGTATATATTAGGGTACCTATTGATACATGGGGGTTAATGTAACTCCGTATGGGAATAGATTGCAAAGGCGCATGGGGTGATGTGAGCACACCTTGTTTTGAATGGTATACAGGTTGTGCCCTTGCATGAGGGTTCGTGGCAGGGGGAAAGGGTTGTCAGGCTCTGGAATGGGCTGCCCAGGGAGGTGGTTGAGTCCCCATCCCTAGAGGTATTTAAAAGATGGCTGGATGAGGTGCTTAGGGACATGGACCTAGATGATTCTATGAGTCTATGGTTTAGTGGTGGGATGGCAGGGTTATGTTAATGGTTGGACTTGATGATCTTAAAGGTCTTTTCCAACTAGACGATTCTATGATTCTATGAAAGGCCAGTGGCACACGTCGTCAGCCAGGAAAGGTGTCTGCACCTTCACTGTCCAGCTCTTCCTCCCCTGCAGCTGCACAGGCCTTGTACATCCCCAGTACTGCGCTCACCTTCCATGCGTGTCTGAAACTGCGGAATTGGAAAGGAGGTACAGTATCATACTGGAAACACCAGCACACCAATGGGGGAGGAGGGAAAAAGGGGTAGTAGGCAGGGAGTGAAAGGAGAAATTAAATCCCCTGTGGCACCAGGGTAAATCTCTGCCTGGAATACGTTTCCAGTATGAAGTTCTTGTGAAGTAATTTTGGGTGTGCAGCTAACCCACGTCAGCTGTTCGTTGATTAGAGACTGTGAGTATGCTCTCGCCCATGGTGTATGTGGAGCAACTCTTTCCCTGAGGTGGGGAGAGAGACACTGGTGTGCATCTGCCCCAGAGCGAGAGCATCCCCATGGCTGGCTACCCAAGCAGCCAGCAGCACCCTCTTTGTTCACATCTCCTCTTAGCCTGTGGTAAGCTGTTTGTGTACCATAGGCAAAGACCTTAGGAAGAAAAAGGCTTGCTTAAGACTTAAATATCAGCTTGCTTTTTTTTTTGAAGGAGGGAGGATTTCCTGTTGTATTTTAATCTCGAATTTATTTATAGCATTTACGTTTGAGTTCAGTAAGAAGTTATCAACACCGACAATGAAAAACTCAGTAGCTCTACAGCAGTGTCACAGATGATGCCAGCAGGGCCTTTGGCATCATGTGATATGATTAAAACGAAATTCTCTGCTGCTGCACTTCAGTGTTTAACGTCTTTTTCTCAATGGATGCTGAAGGTGAGCATAGGTGCAATACATTATTCCAGGCACAAAATCCTCTGCTACCAACCACAATACACCATCATTCAAATGAGCCACACACAATAGGAGAAAAATATCCAGGCAGATTTTTTTTCATCTTTCCTTCTGCAAGGTTTTTTTGGGGGTTTTCCAAGCATGGTAATTATAAGCAGGCAGATAATTTGAATATTGAAGTATATGGGATACAGGGGTGTCCTCACTGTTTTATTTTGTACTCTGCAATTATGATAACAACTGGGGCTCTGTTCAGTCTTGCTACACAATGACCTTTTTTTTATGATGCGTTTTTTCAGGTTTTTATGCTAAAAACATACCAATGGAATAAAATTTGTCTAAATTGTTCTGTGAGTTTTACTTTCAGAATTTTGTTTTGGCCGGTATCGATCCCTTAATTTCTGTGTTTTAACATAGCTCATCAGGCATTTTTTGTTCATTTTTCATTTCTATGCCATTATCTTTCATTTCACTTGGAGTACCATTGGAATACATTTTCCTGTAGTATTTTCAGTGGCACGTGTAATGGAAAACACAGTGCGCTACATGTCTTTTTTGTCAAGTGTTTGTAGTGTCTGTGTACATGTGGATACAGAGATAATATATACATTTTAGTCATTAATTATAGACGAAGTAATTTTTGTCTGATAGAAGTCTAATCTATTTTAGGAAGATGACCACTGCGTCACAGAAGAAAACAATACGAGCCCTGGACAAAGGATGCTAAACAATTAAACCTTGAATGCACAAATCTCATTACTGGATCCCTTTTGTGTCCGGCCTGCTGTATTCCGCACTGCTGTCAATGGCTGGGGTTCCCACTGACCCAGCTATCACATAATTATGAAAAACAGGACACACACAGCAATGCCTACAAGGGCGCTGAAAGGAAATTACAGCACTGTGACCGTTTGCCACATATACAAAGACTAGCACCAAGATGACAGATGCATGGCTCAGGAATGGCCAGCGTGGCCGTGGAACTCGGAGAAGCTTGTCCTGGGAAGCGCCTGGGAAGGTTCGTCTCGCTTGCCAGCTCAGGTTCAAGCTGGTCGCGAGAGCTGGGATTTGGGTGCGGAGGAATGACTCGGTCGGCTTTAGCAGCTGCAGAGCATGGCCTTCCCATGGGGAGCTGCTCCGCTGATCGGTCCCCAGCCGTAGGGCACAGCAGCCAGCAGGAACCCCCCGTCCTTGGTGCCCAGTGTGCAGGCGCCCTGCGCTTTCATGTATCGGTCCAGACTCCAGACTGGGAACGACATCTGGAGGCAACGTAAGGAGGAGGAGACTACACAAAGCCCTCCCGCTCTTACAGTGTATGACAATTTGGCCTTTGATTTTTTTCCGTGTTAGGCTTCACAACACATCAAAGAAGAAAGAAGCAATGAAACTGTGCTGGGGAGAGCACTGATGCTGACGTGTTTTGCAACAGCAATCCCTTGTAAACTAATGAAGGCTCCGCTTGACACCTCAGGGTACATGGCAGCAGGCATGCTGCTGCATACAGCCATGGAGCTATATCTAATGACCCCAGGCTTGGGTGTCTACCTACCCCGCGACAGCAAGGGTGCAGCAGGTGGGTCCCTGGGGAGATGGGCTTCTTGACTGGAGCCCACTGCTGGCTTGTCATGCTGGCATGACACACCTCCACCATCCTCTGGGAGGGAGAAACTGACCCTGGAGGGAAGCCCAGACTCTCAGCAGCCTGAGGTACAGCGGGTATGGCTGTACCCGTCTGGATAGATACAGGCGCCAAAAGGGCTCTGGCCGTCACTTGCGATGAAGGTGCATGAGGTGCACGTGCAGTGTCACTGACAGAGTGGTCGTGGGTCCCAGCAGGCATCAGGGAATGTCTGTGCCTCTGGGGCACCCAGGCTTCTGAATATCAGCCCGTGTCTGCAAAGGCCTTGTAGACCAGCAAATGTGAGTCCCTGCAGCCTCTCTGATTTGATTCCCGTGCACCCATGTTTCCCAAAGCCTCTGTGTGACATTAACGTGAGGCCCTTTCCTGCAACGCACAAATGGAGATGCTAAAAGGCAGACGCCCACAGCTCAGGTGCTCTGCCTTGGGTACAACAGCTGCTGGGGATGTGGCTGATGGCAAACCCCGATGGAGCTGCAGGCCTAAAGGTGCAGGCAGCAAGAGAACACCGGGGTTTGCTGGCAGGTAGTGAGAGCCTGGGTGCTGCAAGCAGGCCTGATAAGAGATGGTGCAGCTGAAGAAGAAAGATGCACAGAAGAAAGCCCCGAGCAAGCTGATCCTGGACTCATTTTTATAGTATCTGTGAAAGTTTCCAGATGTTGATCTTCCTTACCTTCACCTTTGCTTTAGCACTGCAAGGAGCTCTGTCCCTCCCTCCTCAGGCTCTGCTCGGAGCAGGCAGGACTACTCCACTGACCCGATACAGATGAGAGATGCTGACCTTGGTAAATGAGATTCTAACCTTGCCTTTTCCAGGGCTACTTCATTCCTAGAGAGCTCATAACTTTCTGGGAACTTAACTTTCCAGATGAATGTAGTTTGATATCTTCAGCAGCAGACATTCTTCAGTTGTTGTTCTTTTATTTTGAATACATATTTGAAAATTAATTCTGAGGATGCAGAGAGGCTGAGTATAGATTTTTGGCATTTTTCTTCCTATTGCATAGGAATAAGATGTTTTTCCCTAGATCTCGTATATGCTAAGCAAGATTGCTTAAGGACTTTGATTACACAGTAAAAATATAAATTCCAAGCTGTGATAATAGACATCACTTTGGTGACAAAAGTCTGCTCGGGTGGGGGACGTGGGGAGGAATGGAATGCATGTTAGTGTGGCAGAGGAGGAGGTAGGGGAGCTGTGTGCTGGTGGAAAGGCTGCAAACGGGAGTGAAAAGGAGTGCAGTCAGCCATCTAGGCTTCCTCATGCTGTTTTTGTGAAGATGTTCTTTGTCCAAACAGGGAATGAAAAAGTACAATGGGCTGGGTGGTGGCTGCTGGAGGTGTAGGACATATTACTGGTACTAAAGAGGGTGGGAGGATCTCAGAGGAAGGAACAGACGAAATGGTGGGTGGGACTTAAAGATGTGGTGTGGGATTTGCTGCTGCATACGCAGGGTCACTCACTCACCAGGGAACAAACATTTCTGCTATAAGATTGTTGACTGGCAACAGAAAAAAGTCCTGAGACCCTTGTAAAGTAGCGATAAATATAATGGACCTGTGAGAAAAAGGCAACCCCAGATGACATCATCAGAGTTAGGGAAATATCTTGTATGTGCCAGAGGGTGCAGTACTGAAGAGATCCTATCTGGAAATGTGTATGTAGGCCTGGTCTCCCGTGGTTAGTGAAGGCACTCATATAGGTGTGGGGCAGAGGGAGGCTCCAAGGACCACCATGGCGATGGCAGCCTGCCCTAGGGGGTGGGGTCCCAGCTTCTTGCCTTCGCTGGCAGAGAAAGGGACATGCTCACTATCTGTGAATAGTTTGGGAAGCATAGCAGTTCAATGCCAAGAGGGAAAAGAGAGTTACACCTAACAGAAAATACCAACTTAAAAACAATTTCCTGTAACCATCCCTGAAAAAATTTGAGCAAGGAATTAGCAGCTGATTTCTTTTGACCATAGGAGTGTGGTGTTTTAATGTCTCCTATTCATACTCTTGGGGACATAAATCTGTTTTTACATTTTGCTTAATCTTTTTATGAAACAGTGTGTCTTGATGCAGTTGCCTGGGGCAGCACGGTGTGTCCTCCATGCCCCTTCCAGCCTTGTTTTCCATGGGAGCTGGAATCAGAGGAGACCTTAGTTTAAGTAACACTTAGAGCAGATCTGACAGGGGGACAGCTTCTCTAAAGGTGTAAGTGAGAACCTTAAGAACTCTTCCTAGAAACAGTGGAATACGTGTTCATCTCATACCATATGAGGCAATCCCTTTCTCAATGCCAGACCGTCAATCAATCATATTTGCTACGAGTCTACTAAGAACTATTATATCAAAAAGGAAAAGGTATATTTTAATGAACATTTGCAGAAAAAAACCCACCCCAAACTCACAGTGTGGTGCAACTGTGAGTTGACACGCAGCTCCTCCCCAGCCCTGCCATACCCTGGCTGCAGCGGGCTGGGTGCCACAGGTAGTTTCATGGTAATGTACTTAACCTGAGCCCTCTCCAGAGAGGTGGCTGCTACTGGTTTGGCCATGGCAGTGCTTCTGAGGGTGAATCACTCATTCGAGACAGTGAGAGACAGTTATGGTGGGGATGGCAAAGGGACAAGGCTGAACCTGCAGAGGAGCCAGTGGCATACATTGCCCAGCTAGGTAAAGATCACATGTGCATGTGAATCAGAAGAGAGGTGAATTATTTGGGAATCCTCTGTGAGGATCCTCTGCTAGGCTCAATGGCCAGGGCAGCTTATATGTCCAAAGCATGCTTCTCAAAGCATAGGAATTTTCCCTTTGTGTACTTCAGCTTTCCAGGGTCCAAATCTGGCTCAGACCCATAGGATGGTCATCTGTCAACATCAGCTTTTTTGAATACTTGTAAGAGACATGGACTGATGTCTCAACCTACCTATCTTGTTCATATTGAAAAAATTCTGCCAGAGCATTCAAAACCTGGTGACAGTCTCAGGAAAATCATCATTGTGCTGAAAGACACATAATGGTGAAGTGGCTCCTCTCACCAGCACAAAACATTTTGAAAAAGAATGTTCTTCTACAGCACCTGTGTGGCCACGTTCTCAATGGACATGTATGGTATTTAAATGAAATACCAGCCAGTACATGCAGTCCTGCAAGAAGCGGTGAATTATCCTAAACATTAGAAATGGCCTGCCCTTAGGCTGTTGTAAATGGTTATAAACTTTGTCTTATTGCACTCATTCCTCTGGAAGAGAGGCCTAGTAGCTGCGATGTGATGTTCCATATCACACAAGAAAGAGAAATACTTCTCATCATGTGAATCAGGGTAAGCTCAGTGTCCCACAGTCATGGCAAATAAAACAGAGTTCAGAGTTGAGCCAAACCTCAAAAGGTTCAGAGTCACTACAGAAAAAGTTCAGCTTGTTATGGAAATCTATATATATGGTGCATGGATTTAGCTCACTTCAGATAAATAACTATAACCAGAGATAAGTACCTCGCTGTACTGTCAGTTCTTAATGACCCTCCACAGTCAGACCAGTGCCGCTGCTTGCCAGAGTTGCCATCCACAAGCAGATGTCATCCACAAGGAGACAGAAAGGAGGCAGGCAAGCCTTGTAGCTAACACTGGGTGTTCACACCAAAGTAAACACACAAAATCAAATGGAACTCATATATAGACATAGTCCCCTGTTCAGTACAGCCGAATTCTCATTTTTCTGAATCAATTCTCATACCCTATGTCCAGCATCAAAACTACTACTTTTTGGTGCCAGCCTGATGAATGTGTTTGGCAAAGCACTCTGGAACCGCAGAGAAAATGATAACTTACCCACACACTTTTTTCTAACCACCATGTAGAATACGTTAGAAGTATACAGTGTTACTGCTGAATTTCATAGGATTGTTAAAACGCACAGAAAGGAGATTACGCCTTATGAAAGCTGTTGGGTTTTAGAATTATTTATTTGGATCCCTACTGATCTCAGCCCTATTACATGTAACTTTTCCATACGGAGGCAGGTATAAGGCCTTCCAGAAGCCCATAGCTGAGGTGTGCCGTAACCCTACTGAACTAAACACAGAGGTCCTGACTTACTTTAGGATGAGCTCTATTTTTCCAGCTCTGGGTAACTCTGGTGGAAAAAAAGACGTGCTTTTCACAGGCTAAAAATAGAACAGGATTAAATTTAGTGTAATAAGACCTTGCACTGTATAGCTAAATACATGCACAGTCACCCTTTAATTAGCCTTAATAGTTTGTGAAGAAAATAATATTCCCATTTTACAGATGAAGAAACTGAAGAAATGGAATTCAGAATAATATTGAGAAAAAGCAGAGGGTCCTAGCTCTTCTTTAATAGAAGGGGAGTGTCTGGGCATCAGACCACTTATTGGGAGAGAGGAACCCAGAGGAACACACCTTGGAAGTTTACACAGAATTAGAAAGTGCAAACAGTGTTGCTCAAGCCCATCTCCATTTGATGTGGTTTAGAAAAGCTTTATTTGTCTTCAAAGGAATAATGGTTTGCTCCCTCATTTCTCACTAATGAGCCCTTCAGAAATGTAAAATACTTCCACTGGAAACCTACTCCAGGATATCACTCTTCTTCCCAAGCTGGCTGCCCATCCCAATGGAGGTGGAAAGCATCTACACCACTGTGAGTGCAGGTTTGTCTGCTGGTGACTCCACCGCGGACATGCCCTAAAATAGTGGTTGACCGCACATCATTGCAGTGGTTTGAAATGTATGCAGCATCAAACTCCCCCACTGCCGCGGCAGGCGAGGGAAGGGCCGGAGTCAGTCAGGGCTCCCGGCTCATCCCCAGCACACAGTGCTCCCTGCAGTGTGCCAGAGCCCCCTTCCACGCACGCATGCCTGGTGGAGATCTCTGGGCTCCTGGATGGAGATCTTTGCTCTCTCCCCACAGCTTCCTGAGCCTCCGGCCAGCCACTGGAGGCAGGTTTACCATACCCACTGTTTCCTATCCTCAAAACATACTTGTTTTTCTCCAAACTACTAATGGCCTCTTGAATATCTCCTTTGTCTCTAGAAAAGGCAATCTGGGGTAATTTCTGGAATTTCCTCCCCTCCCCTTTTTCCCCTGCCTTTTTCCCCTGATGTTTTTCTATTCCAACACAGGTATCTTCACCCAGGGTGTCCCTACTCACTTGCAGTATTTTCCTCTACGTTTCATCTTGTCTGGCAGTACACCAAGCTGCACGCTGCAGAATGCAGTGATATAGAAAAGAGCAGGAGTCTGAAATTCATCTTAATGAGTTGATGCAAACTCCCCCTCCCATCTTGGTGCACACTCAAGGAGTGGGGAGCAAATTCAACAACATGTATAGGAAAGGATTGTGTAAACAGAAAACTGAAAAGACATGAGGGAAAGTGTTTATATAAAAAGCTCAGCACATCTTTTAACATGATAGTGGGAAGATATTTAATATCAGCAAACTATCCAAGCAAGCTGAGGTTTGGGACTCTGTGTTTGCCTTACTTTTCTCTGTGCTCTTGTCTGACATTGAAACGCTGTTCACTGTGTTCACAGCACAAGTAATAATCAGACCAGGCAAAAGCAGTAAACATGCACAATAGCTCAGTGTAGTGACTGGTATTACATCACTTTAGGCCGTGACTGCATACAAAATTGTTAGGGGAGAGATAAGGGCTGATGATTTTTCTAAGCTGTGGTGTAGATACGGATATACGGATGTGCCTTTGACACGGTCCCCCACAACATCCTTCTCTCTAA